>CAUYLG010039798.1:0-24201 GCA_963573385.1 Cacajao melanocephalus
GAAGTTTCTTATTATCCACCTTCTGAAGCCTGATTCTGTCAGTTCGTCACACTCATTCTCCGTCATGCCTTGTTCTCTTGCTGATGAGGAGCTGCGATCCCCTGTAGGAGGAGAGGCATTCTGATTTCGGGTGTTCTCAGCGTTTTTGCACTGGTTTCTTCCCATTTTTGTGGATTTATCCACCTGTCGTCTTTGTAATTGCTGACTTTCAGATTGGGTCTGAGTGATCGTCCGGGTTGTTGGTGATAAAGTTTTTTCTGTTTCTTGGTTTTCCTTTGGCGGACGCCCCTTTCCCACTGAGCTTGGCTTTCCCGGGTTCAGCTGTGCTTACTGTGAAACTCTCAGTCCTCAAAGCTTCCAATTGCTTTTCTCCTTGTGGGGATGGGACCAGCCGAGCCCGACTCAAAGGGCCCCCAGCTGCATATACTCCGCACTGAGAAGCGCTGCGCCGCACTGGGGCGCCGGCAATACAGCTGCGCCGGCCAAAAGAGTCACGCTGGCGACCCGTGTGGCTCCTCCACCGGGAATCTCCCAGTCTGTGGGCAACAGAAATTCGTCTGAAAGTGCAGCGTCCACTCGCTCTCCGCGCTTTCACTGGGAGCTGCAATCCTGAGCTGTTGTTAATCGGCCATCTTGGATCTCTCTCCTATTTCAATGTTTAACATAAGAGGTGCTTTGGGTCTTCAGAAGTTTGGTGATGTCTTTGTGACCAGAAACATACCATAGGAACTTAACTCTTGTTTATGTCAATTAGCCAATGGTAACTGGTTTCATTACATGTCCTTTTGCTTAAGGTTGTAGTTTCCAAGAATCTACCAATGACATTATGTGGGCACTTACTGTATGTGTCCAATGGAATATTATTCAGCCCTAAAAAGGAATGAGGAGAATCCTATCACATGGTACAAAGTGGATGAACCTTGAGGATATTATGCTAAGTGAGATAAGCCAGTCACAAAAGGACAAACACTGTATGATTCCACTTATATGAGGTATGTAGAATAATCAAACTCAGAGACAGAAAGTAGAAAGGTGTTGCCAGGGGCGGGGGGAGGACAGAATGAGGGTGAATGTTTAATAGGTATAGCGTTTCAGTTTTGCAGGATGAAACAGATGTGTGGGTACATGGTGGTGACAGCTGTACAACAAGGTGAACGTACTTAACACCACTGAACTATACATTTAGAAATGGTGAAGCTGGTAAATTTTATGCTATGTGTATTTTACCACCATTTAAAAGAAAAAAGAATAAAAGCAGCATACTTACCTCTCCATCAGCTGCCAGAGCCATTGAATGATGTGAGCCACAAGCCACTTCCACCACTTGCTTGATCAAGAGATTGGTACAGACCTGGATGGGAGCAACGCCTTGATTGGTTGTCCCATTCCCAAGCTGGCTATAACCATTGTGGCCCCAGGCATAAACCACTCCATCTGTACACACGAAGCACACAAAGAATCAGCTCCAAAAAGAGAGTAACCCTGTACTTTCTTCCTCAGAACTTTGTACAGCTCATTCTCCAACCTTCATTTCTCTCCCACTGGCCCCTCCTCTCTGTGTTAAATAACCACAGATGGGGCAAGGGAGAGAGAGATGGGTAACAGAACGGGATAGACGATGCAAAATCTTTAAAGAAAGGACTTGGTAATAACATAGATCAGCTCTGCAATCAAAAGTCAAAGTTTATGTATACAAAAATTAGGCTTTCTAAAAACTGATCCATCTCAGTAGTTTCTGTGTCAGATATCGAGCAAAAGGCAGATGACAAGAAAGCTCAATGTTAATGTTTACCATTGCTTAATCAAATACCAAGTCACAAGAACCCGTACAGCGTGTGTGGCTATTCGCTCACTAAGTACAGAGGAAAGAGACTGTTTGCAAGGGAAACAAAAGTCGCAGAGCTTCTTTCAAGCAGACTATTTTAGTGGCATGAAATCTGGCTGAATTTTTTTTTTTTACATAAAGCAACCATTTTTTTATGCTCATTTATTCTGTGTCAGGAATTTGGACAAGGGACAATGAAGATGGCTTGTCTTTGCTTCATGGTGTGTGTGATCTCAGGAAGATTCAAAGGCTGGGGATAACTTAGGGGCTGAGGACTAGCATCACCTGAAGGCATCGTCACTGACACTGCTGTGACCATCGTTGGAAAGCATAATCAGCTTATTCTAAAGGACACAACTCAGGAACAGCCAAATGGAGGAGACACACAGTGCAAGATATGTGGGGCTGGGGGGTGCGCAGAGCTCCCATGCCTTCTCTGGCGTGCCACCTTCCCAGCACCTTGATGTAATCACCAACCCAGAAGCTCTTCTGTCTGAATTTTTTTTAATAATGACTTTATCTTTTCTAGGATTCCGATCGAGACAACTTTTCTTACGTTATCTCTAGAAGTACCATCGTTTCAGGCACTTCTTTCCACAGCACGCCTGAGTGCCAAGGGCAGGTCTTCCAGAGTTATGCATTTTCCTCTTGTTTTTCCCATGGTAATAAAATATCCCGACCTGTTAAGGACAATCTGCCTGGCAACAACACTCTAGGGCAACAGCAGAAATCCAAGTGTTATGGTTAGACTGCAGGTCACTCACAGCAGTCCCCAGGCAACCAGGGGAAAGAGACTTCTACTTATGTACTCTAGAACGAAGACAGCCCACACAAACTCAGAGTCCTTTTCCAGGTAGAAGGCTAGAGAACCTCTGACATGTGGCTGATGAGAGGCATTCCCTCCTACGGAAATTATGACAGAAACCATCAATAGGAAATTTCATCCTGAGAAAGATGAGGCTTAAGACTGAAAGAAAGAGTACAAAACACAAAAAATATGATCCATGATATTATGTTAAAGTTACAGCAGGTGAAAGAAATGTCCAAACTAATGAGTGTTTTAATTCTTGAAAACAGAAAAATAGACTCAAGTAGAGAAATGCATATCTTGTTCCTGGACAGAAAAATTCAATATCATAAAGATTCTAGTTTTTCCTACATAAATGTATGAAGTTTAAATAGCAATAAAAGCTTCAAATTACTTTCCGGAGGTAAACAAGCTGATTAGAAAGTTTAATGAGAAGAATAAAAAAACAAGAATAAACAGGAAAACCCTACCAAAAAAAATAAGAAGGTAGCTAATTCTATCAGTTATTAAAACCTATAACAAATTTCTACGAGGCTGGGCACGTGATGTTTCACACCTATAATCCCAGTACTTTGGGAGGCCAAGGCAGGTAAATTGCTTGAGGTCAGGAGTTCAAGACCAGACTGGCCAACATAGTAAAATCCCATCTATACTAAAAAAAAAAAAAAAACAGGGCAGGTGCGGTAACTCATGCCCACAATCCTAGTACTTTGGGAGGCTGGGGTAGGCAGATCACAAGGTCAGGAGTTCGAGACCAGCCTGGCCAATATAGTGAAACTACATCTCTACTCAAAATACAAAAATTAGCTGGGCCTGGTGCCAGGCACCTATAGTCCCAGCTACTCAGGAGACTGAGGCAGTGAGCCCTGAGATCACGCCACTGCACTCCAGCCTGGGTAACAGAGGAAGATTCCGTCTAAAAAATAATAATGCAAGAATCAGCCAGGCGTGGTGGTGCGCACGTATAATCCCAACTACTCAGGAGGCTGAAGCACAAGAATTGTTTGAACCCAGGAGGCAGAAGTTACCGTGAGCTGGGATCATGCCTCTGCACTTCAGCCTGGGCAAAAAGAGCAAGATTCTGTCTCAAAAAAAAAAAAAAGTAATTTAAAAATAACCTGTAATTCTAAATAATCTCAAAGAGAAGATACTGAGTCCATGAGACAACAGCAACAAGTTCTGGAAAGGAGCATTTAAAGAACAGGAAAGAACACTTGGAAATAAAAAAATGGAAATGTTAAATATATGACATAAGAGCTGTAAGATAAAATTGAAGAAATTTCCCTGAACACAGATGGGAGAGAACATTTTTTTAAAAATCAGGAAGATCAGGCCAGGCACAGTGGCTCACACCTATAATCCCAGCACTTTGGGAGGCTGAGGTGGGAGAATTGCTTGAGCCCAGGAGGTTAAGGTGTGAACCACTGGCTCACACAGTGAGGCTACAGTGACCCAAGATTGCACCACCACACTCCAGCCTGGATGGCACAGAGAGACTCTGTCTCAAAAAAAAAAAAAAAGGAAGATCACTCCAAAATCTCTAATTTCTAAGAAAAAAATCCATAAAGGAGAAAACAAAGAAGAAAATTTGTCTTTTTTAGAGATAGGGTCTCACTCTGTCACCCAGGCTGGAGTGCAATGGGGCAATCATAGTTCTCTGCAACCTCAAACTCCTAGGCTCAAGTGATCCTCCTGCTTCAGCCTCCTGAGTAGCTGGGACGACAGGTACATGCCATCATGCCCAGCTTTGTTTTTTTTTTTAAAGAGATATGGCCTCACTATGTTGACGAGGCTGGTCTTGAACTCCTGGCTTGTAGCAAATGTCCTGCCTCAGCCTCCCAAAGTGCTGGGATTATAGGCATGAGCCACCACACACAGCCAACAAGAGAAATTATCCATGAAATATTACAAGAAAATTTTCTAGAAACAAAGAAATTTCCAGAAGTGACCAACACAATAAATTAAAAATTACAACAGAGTACAGAATCATGATTATGTCACAATACTTTACAAAAAAAATCCTTGAAGCTTCCAAAGAGGAAAAAAGAGTCACATACAAAATAGCAAAAGTTGCCGGCATGGTAGCTCACACCTATCATCTCAGCACTTTGAGAGGCCGAGGTGGGTGGATCACCTGAGGCCAGGAACATGCTTAAAACCTGTCTCTACTAAAAATATAAAAATGAGCCAGGCATCGTGGCATATGCCTCTAATTGTACTCAGGAGGCTGAGGCACAAGAATCGCTTGAACCCAGGAGGCGGAGGTTGCGGTGAGCTAAGATCATGCCACTGCACTCCAGCCTGGGTGATAGAGCTAGACTCTGTCTCAAAAGAAAAAAAAAAAGAAGGAAGAAAGAACCAGTGTGATGCCAGAAGACATGATTACACAAGGCAAAAGTGAGATAATAACCTCATTATGTTCAACTCCAGTTATATTCATACCAGATGATGCTGCTCAGATTTGGATTTCACAGCTCTCTTGAGAAAGATGCAGAGAACTTGGAGTAGATTCAATTAGGAGTTACAGACAATTAGAAAGCTAGATACTAAGACCTATGACAGCATCCTAGGAAGCCGTGATTCCTCAGTCTAGACAAAGAAAGGCAGGGATGCAAATCGTCTCCCAAATGCCACCTAGACGATTATCCAACAAAAAGCTGAGGACCCTGGAGAAAGAGAGCAAGAGTTAACGTGTCTAAAGCATAAAAGGAAGCATTTAGGTTATAGATAATGAACTTTCACAGAGTGCTGGGTGCCCACAGTACAGATAAATCACACACACAAAATGTCTACTCTCCTTTAGTGATCTTGAAGAGGCAGAGAAAAAGGACAAGAACCTATCAACCCGCATCCCCGGTTCTTTCAATATGGCAGCTACATGAATGCCAGAGAACAGACTAAGATTTCCCAATTCAAGAGGCAAGAACTACACAAAGGAAGGAAAGCATCTGTGTTTAGAAAAATGTATCAAAGGAACCCTGAAAGGTACCTTGCAACCACAAATCCACTGAAAAATTAGGCTGGAAGGACCAGTTCATTTGCTGTATCTAATCTTCCACAGCTTTATGGAAGCAGCCAAACACCTCACAAGTTTGCCTAATTTGCAAGACGTTCCAGAGTTAGCCTGAAATGTTTAACTTTTACCTGCTTTATGTACTTCCCCTCAGAAATTAAGAAACAATCCAAAATTAGTTATTTGGTACAGCCCTATCTCCCCTGCACTTAGAATTAACCGCTCAATTTCTTACAAACTGAAAAGTTAGATGGGTTCCCGCCTTACCTTCAGTGCTGAGAAGAACATGTGGTCCACTCCCGTAACTGAGGCTTTTAATCTTCTTTCCACATAAGCCTTCTAACTTTTTGGGTACAAGTGTACTCTGGTTATCTCCAGTTCCTAGACAGTTACTATAGTTCAGTCCAAATACAAAGACCTAGAAAACAAATGGCTTTTTCTGAGTCTTTTGGCTGAAAACTCTATTAAAAACTCCCTTCTCTGCTCTGAAAATAAGACATTTCAAGTTCAACTAGAGAGCTCAGGAGGTGAAAAAGATACTGATACGGTTGTTAAGAAAAATTCAACCTCTGCTGACACAGAATGTCTATATTATGAAACTCAGAGTGGTATGGAGTAAAGGGATATTAAGTCAAGAAACAGAAAAAAGAGAAACTGTTAAAGCGATAGTCTTCCTGAACTTCAGGATCTCTTTATCTATCCCCTGCCTTTTCTCCATCTTCGAACTGCACACTTTGAATACCAATCCCCAAATAAGCCCTAAAACTCAACTCTAGGTTTTAAGAGACTCTTACCTCATCATTGTCAGTAACGTACAGTGCTTCATTGGCTGAGGTGCCGAAGACGCATGCCTTCCGAATAGAAGCAATCTCTTGAGGGGAGAGCAGAGTGAAGATGGGCCACTTTCCTACATCCACCATGACTCTGGCTTCAAGCAATTTCTATAAATAAGCCGACATCTCTGCAGGAACAAACAGAAAGGATTCCAGAAAAAAATTAAATAGCCACTAAGCTAACTTTTAAGTAAAGACCTGTTAATAAATGCTAACAAAAGCTGATTCTAGAAAAAATGAACTACCTTTGGTTACATGGATCACTCACTTTCCCCAGCAATGCATGCAATCCTTCCTCCACCTTCAAACCTGGGCCTTTTCCTACAAGAGAACAGTGTGCAAGAACTAGCTGTCTTGCCCACTTCCTAGTCAGTGCTTATCTGTTCCACATGTGCTTTTCACTCACCCTCTCCTTAGACTTCTAAAAACAGCCAAAGCAGCAGGTCAAAACCGGGTTCTTTGTGGCTCCAGCACCTCCCATAACACACACAGAGGGCACCTGGGGCTGAAGCATGCTTGGCCAAAGCCTCATCCCCACCCGCCAGAGATATTCTTCCCACCAGCACCAACTAGGATGACAAGGCTTCAGCACCAGGTATCGTATCACAGATTCAATGAGGATTAAACACTGTCAAATCAGGCTATTCACTGTCACTGCACAGCCAGACGACTCAAGTAACATTCAGATGTCTTGACAAGTGTGCGTGCAGGGGGATGGGGAGGTATTAGTGAAGACAAGTAAAGGTTTTGGGAGGGGGGGAATACATGAACACAGGAAAAAACTTTTGTTTAAAATGGACAAAAGGGGATAAGAAAGTAAGTCTCCCTATCATCCCTCCCTGACCCTCTCCTCAAAAGCCACCACTGTTCCCAGTGATCTGTAATTCCTTCTGGAGATAGTGTATACTCATGGAAGCACTACATGTACACATGGGTGTATGTGTATCTTTAAAAACAAAAGCACAAATGGAAGCATTTTTTCCCTACTTAACAGTACATCGGGGAAATAATTCTATATTAGCACACATAGACTTGTTCCATTTATTTTCAATGCCACAGCAGCATTCCATTACATTGATTTAGCAATATACCTTGTTTTCTACTGAAAGACATTTAAGTCAATTCCAGTCTTTTGCTAGAATACTGCAATTATTGCCTGCATATTATTATATAGACATGTCTTGTTTTATACATAATTTCTAAAATAAATTCCTAAAAGTGAAAATTGCTAGGTCAAAGTCTAACAGCTATTTTACCGTTACTAGCTATTAGTATTTCAAACAGTCTTCTAATGAAGTAGTGCCCATATATAAAACCACCACTGATGTAGGATGATGCCTGTTTACACACACTCTTCCCACACAGTGTACTCTCATGGTATCTCAGTTTTGTTGAAACTGGCATTTTCCTGTGATGAGAGAGTTGGGATGTTACTTAAAAAAAATAATTAGAATATTTGGGACGCCAAAGCAGGCAGATCACGAGCTCAAGAGATCAAGAGCATCCTCGCCAACATAGTGAAACTCCGTCTCTACTAAAAATACAAAAATTAGCTGGCGCAGTGGCGCCGGCCTGTAGTCACAGCTACCCAGGAAGCGGAGGTTGCAGTGAGCCAAGATCGCACCACTGCACTCCAGCCTGGCGACAGAGTGACACTCCATCTCGAAGAAGAAGAAGAAAGAAGAAGAAAGAAGAAAGAAGAAAGAAGAAAGAAGAAAGAAGAAAGAAGAAGAAAGAAGAAAGAAGAAAGAAGAAGAAAGAAGAAGAAAGAAGAAGAAAAAAGAAGAAGAAAGAAGAAGAGTAAGAAGAAGAAAAATTGCAACAATAACAACTAACTTACTGAGCACTATGTGCCAAGCAGTATTCTAAGTAATTTTATATGTATCCATTCATTTAATCCTCACTTTACCAATAAGGAAATGGAGAAAATTTTAAGAATCTGCTCAAACTCGTAAGCGGCAGAGTCAGGATCTGCACCCAGGTAACCTGACGCCTGAGTCTGCACTCTTCACCTCTCACTCTCATTTTAAGAGGCCACTGTCAGGCTTCTGTGCAAAGTGCCTATATTTTCTACTGGATCATTGTTCTTTTTCTTGTTCTTTATTTTTAAGTATTCTTTGTATGGTAAGATGATCCTAAATGCTTTTAAAAATTTAAAAATAAAGGCTGGGTGAAGCAGCTCACGCCTGTAATCCTAGCACTTTGGGCGCCCAAACGGGAAGGATCACTTGAGTCCAGGAGTTCGAGACCAGCCTGGGCAACATGGCGAACCCCTATCTCTACAAAAAATATGAAAAAAGGGCTGGGTGCGGGAGCTCACGCCTGTAATCCCAGCACTTTGGGAGGCCGAGGCAGGTGGATCATTTGAGGTCAATAGTTTGTGATCAGCCTGGCCAACATAGTGAAACCTCATCTCTACTAAAAATACAAAAAAAAAAAAAAAATTTAGCCAGGCAGTAGTGGCACATGCCTCTAATCCCAGCTACTAGGGAGTCTGAGGCAGGAGAATTGCTTGAGCCTGGGAGGCGGAGTTTGTGGTAAGCTGAGATCAGGCTACTGCACTCCAGTCTGCGTGACAGAGTGAGAGACCCTGTCAAAAAAAAAAAAGGAAGGAAGGAAGGAAAGAGGGAAGGAGGGAGGCAGGGAGGGAGGGAGGGAAATAAATAGATAGATAGATAATTAGCCAGGCACAATGGTGCATGCCTGCAGTCCCAGTTACTCAGGAGGCTGAGGTGAGAGAACCACTTGAGCCCAGGAAGTCAGGACTGCAGTTGAGCTGAGATCACGCCACTGCACTCTAGCCTGGGTGACAGAGTGAGACCCTGTCCCCCCAAAAAATAAAATAAAAATCTATAAAAAGAAACAAGATGCCCCTCAAATGACCTCTTGTGCCTCTTACAAAACAGATGGGGAAAGGAGTCACAAGAAATCAAGCCCTATAAAGCCATATAAGCAGGTAAATAAATTTCAAGAAAATCCAGAAACAAGTTTTCCTAGAATTATGAAGCATATCTAGTCTTCAAAATTTTTAATTTTACATAATACAGAAATAGCCAAAAATATGATTCACCACCTTTAAAATTACAATATAAAGGGATAAGACATTCAAAACCACACAAATTCCTGACAGCAGCACAATTATTCTAAAATCATTAAACCAACCTGGGCAACTCTGCCCTAAGGGTTTGGTAATCTACTGCAAGATCGGGCTAACCTTCATAATGATGGGGCATTATTACACGCACTGACTTCACCCACTGCTAAATTACATGAAGCTTTATTTTACAAGGTATTTCTCCAAAGACTTGTCATTTAAGAGTCCATTTAAGAAACAGGTCATATATCTTACATGTCCACACCCATCATAAAAGAAAAAGGCATCCCCAACGGGCTTGCTATAATGGAAACAAGAGTGTGCTTTAGTTCTGGGTTTGCTTTTAATCAGTCGGTGTGACAGCCATTTGCTGTTTTGAGCCTGGGTTTCCCACAAACCTAGAAATTTGTGATTTTATGTTCAAGATATAATGAAGAGGCTGGGGGTGGTTTCTTGAATGCATAAGAACAACAGGGGCAGTAATGTCGGCCAAGCAAGTAATTATCCCCAGCAAAACAATCAAGAAAAGCTAAGAGCGGGAAAGAAGAAACAACTATCATGAACCTGCCTTGTCGTAGACACTGTTAATTAGGCAGCCTTCCATACATTATTTCATTTAATCTTCATAATACTCTTGTAAAGAGGAGACTGTAAATCATTCCTGGCAGATGAGGACTGTGGCTCAAAGGTGAAATGACTTACCAAGGTCACATAGCAGATCCCTCTAATTTTTCTTATGAAGAACATCAGTCCTAGCCCTTCAATGGCTGAACTTCCTCAACATCACTTCTTTCTGACTTTATCCCGCCTCATAAATACATAGCAGCAACTGTCTTTAAACTGTTGACAATATAAAAAGTATGCAGCCCAGCATGGTGGTTCACACCTGTAATCCCAGCACTGTGGGAGGCAAAGGCGGGCAGATCATGAGGTCTGGAGTTTGAGACCAGCCAGGCCAACATGGTGAAACCCCATCTCTACTAAAAATGCAAAACAAATGAGCTAGACGTGGTGGCGGGCACCTGTAATCCCAGCTACTTGGGAGTCTAAGGCAGGAGAATAGCTTGAAACTGGAAGGCAGAGATTGCAGTAAGCCAAGATGGCAGCACTGCACTCCAGCCTGGGCAATAAGAACGAAACTCCATCTCAAAAACAAACAAACAAAATCATTCCAGGCTGAGCACGGTGGCTCACACCTGTAATCCTAGCACGTTGGGAGACCAAGGCAGGCAGATCACTTGAGGTCAGGAGTTTGAGACCAGACTGGCCAACATGGCAAAACCCTGTCTCTACTAAAAACACAAAATTACCCCAGGTGTGGTGGCACATGCCTGTAATCTCAGCTACTCAGGAGGCTGAGGTAGGAGGATCATCTGAGCCTAGGAAGCAGAGGTTGCAGTGAGCCAAGACTGTGCAACTCCACTCTAGCCTGGGCAATAGAGTAAGACTCTGTCTCAAAAAATAATAATCACCATCAATCCAGAGGTTTGCACAATAATTTAGATGCTTCAAACAGGAAACTATAAAGTGATTCTATTTGTGTTCTATTCCTATACAGAGGAGCCACTGCTAATGGGAAGAACCTTGGTAAGTACCCTGAGCAAGGTAGCCCAACTCTCTTCCTTCCCATGCTGCTATGCTTTCTCCAAATTATAAGCACTGCCAAGGAAGCATCCCAAGAAAAGCTGCCACCCAAACATGTCATACAGCTAAACTATATGCACATCCCAAATTCAAAACCACAAAAATAAATGTACCCTGTAAGACTTAGTTAGCTTAGCTACGTTATAAAACAGTACATACTGCATAATTTTTCTAAAGTACACTATATACACAAATGTATACACCAAAATATATCTCAATGGAGAAATTACAGGTGGCATCATTTTCTTTCTTTGTATTTTCATTCTATTTTTTGGCCTGCTGTCCCCATTTCTTTGGGTTTTTTGTTTTTGTTTGAGATAGAGTTTCACTCTTGTTGCCCAAGCTGGAGTGCAGTGGTGCAATCTCAGCTCACTGCAACCTCCACCTCCTGGGTTCAAGCAATTCTCCTGCTTCAGCCTCCCAGGTAGCTGAGGTTACAGGTGCCCACCAACACACCCAGCTAATTTTTTTTTTTGAGATGGAGCCTCGCTCTGTCATCCAGGCTGGAGTGCAGTGGCACAATCTCGGCTCACTGCAACCTCCGCCTTCCAGTTCAAGCGATTCTCCTGCCTCAGCCTCACAACTAGCTGGGATTACAGGCACACACCACCACCTCCAGCTAATTTTTTTATTTTTGGTAGACACAGGGTTTTACTACGTTGGCCAGGCTGGTCTCGAACTCCTAATCTCAAGTGATCCACCCGCCTCGGCCTCCCAAAGTGCTGGGATTACAGGCATGAGCCACCATGCCAGGCCTATTTTGTATTTTTTTTTTAGTAGAGACTGGGTTTCACCATGTTGGCCAGGCTGGTCTAGAACTCCTGAACTCAAGTGATCCACCCACCTCAACCTCCCAAAGTGCTGGGATTACAGGCATGAGCCACTGTGCCCGGCCTTCATTGTATTTTTAAAATATAGTCCCTAATTTCTTTCTTTTTTCCCCTGAGACAGAGTCTCCTTCTGCTGCCCAGTCTAGAGTACAGTGGCATGATCTTGGCACAGTGCAACCTCTGCCTCCTCAGTTCAAGCAATTCTTGTCCCTCAGCCTCCCAAGTAGCTGGGATTACAGGTGTGCACTACCAGCCTGGCTAATTTTTGTGTTTTTAGTAGAGATAGGGTTTCACCATGTTGTCCAGGCTGGTCTCAAACTCCTGACCTTAGGTGATCCGCCCGCCTCAGCCTCCCAAAGTGCTGGGATTAGAGGCATGGGCCACCGCACCCATCCAGTCTCAAATTTCTATAACAAACATTTTGTGACAAAAATAAACAAATATTTCAAATGAAAATAAAAGTTTAATTATTTGAATTATGTTTTACCACCTAGGCTGTTAGAAGTTTTAAGATGCATTCTTGCTTCAGATTCACAACCTACGGTGGCAGAATGTTTCTGGCAAAATCTAGAACAATGAATTATTAATAAATTAAATGTAGACAGTAGGAATGTAAGATGATAGAGCTGCTATAGAAAACCTGATGATGATTTCTCAAAAAAATTAAACATCAGAATTATATTATCTAGAAACTCCATTTCTAGTATATGCCCCAAAGAATTGAAAGCAGACACTTGAACAGATAGTCGTATACCAACTGTCAAAGTAGCATTATTCACAATAGCCAAAATGTGAAAATAAAACAAATATCCATGAACAGATGAATGGATAAGCAAAGTGTGGTCTACACATATGATGGAATATTATTCACTCATAGGAGGAAATTCTGATACAATCAACAACAGGGATGAACCCTGAAGATATCATGCTAATAAGCTAGACAAATATTGTATGATTCCTCTTACATGAGGTATCATAGACCTAGAACAGTCAAATTCACAGAGACAAAGTAGAATTATGGGTGCCAGGAGCTGGGAGGAGGTAGGAATGGGGAGTTATTGTTTAATGGGTACAGAGTTTCACTTTGGGATGATGCAAAAGTTCTAGGCAAGAAACATACAAAAAAATATTCAACATCACTAATTATCAGAGAAATCCATATCAAAACCACAATGAGATACCATCTCACACCAGTCAGAATGGCCGTTATTAAAAAGTCAAAAACAAAAGATGCTGGCAAGGCTGTACAGCAAAGGGAACACTATACACTGTTGGTGGGAATGCAAATTAGTTTAGCCGCTGCGGAAAGCAGTTTGGAGATTTCTCAAAGAACTTAAAACACAACTACCATTCAACCCGGAAATCCCAAGACTGGGTATATATCCAAAGGAAAATAAATTGTTCTATCAAAAAAAAACACATGCACTTGTACGTTCATCACAGCACTATTCACAATAGCAAAGACACGGAATCAACCTAGGTGCCCATAAACAGCAGATTAGAAAAAGAAAATGTGGTACATATACACTATGGAATACTACAGAGCCATTAAAAAGAAAATCGTGGATGCAGCTGAAGGCCATTATCCTAAGTGAATTAACATAGGAACAGAAAACTAAATACCACACTTAGAACTGGGAGCTAAATACGGGGTATACATGGATATAAAGATGGGAACAATAGACACTGGAGATGACTAGACGGGCAGGGAGGGAGAGGAACACAGGGAAGGAGGAGTACTATTAGATAATTATGCTCACTACCTGGGTGATGGAATCATTTGTACTCCAAAGCTCAGCATCACATGCTATACCTATGTAACAAACCTACATATGTTCCCCCTGAATCTAAAATAAAAGTTGAAATTATTTTTTAAAAAAATAGTCTAGGGCCGGGCATGGTGGCTCACGCCTGTAATCCCAGCACTTTGGGAGGCCGAGGCAGGCAGATCACGAGGTCAAGAGATCGAGACCATCCTGGCCAACATGGTGAAACCCCGTCTCTACTAAAAATATAAAAAAATTAGCTGGGCGTTGTGGCGCGTGCCTGCAGTCCCAGCTACTCGGGAGGCTGAGGCAGGAGAATTGCTTGAACCCGGGAGGCGGAGGTTGCGGTGAGCCGAGATCGCGCCATTGCACTCCAGACTTGTGTCTGGTGGCGGAGACTCCATCTCAAAAAAAAAAAAAAAAAAAAAAAAAAAAAAAGGTAGTCTAGTGATGGATGGTGATGATGGTTGTACAACAATGTGAATGTACCTAATGTCACTAAAATGTAAACTTAAAAACTGTTAAAACGGTAAATTTTACACTATATATCTTTTACCCCAATTTTTAAAAATCAAATAATCATCCTGTGGGCTTTTATCAAGTCTGCATTAATAAAATCAAAGATACATTTCTAAAATTAAATGTAGAAAGGCTTCAGTCCTAAAAAATGCTTTTGGAAAAGTAAAATCATAATGTTCTAATCATGTCTTGAGAAACATGTTCAGATTAGGGAAATTCTTAATGGAGCATTTATAAAAGAAATATAGCCTTCTTAGAACTTTCCAGCACATACAGCAATTCAAACTAGACCAAACAAATTGCTAAGATGACGGGTCCTTCCAGGGCTTGATTGATAATTATAAAAATGATGAGCTGTAATTAGAATGTCAGTCATATTTAAATAGTTACTTCTGCAGTAGCTCACTAAGACAGTACTTTTTTTTGCAAGCCTTCCATATTTTATTTAGGAAATACTTTCTGAAAAACGGTATTAATGTGTTTCAGCCTGAATTATCACTCTTTATGTTATTATTAGGTGAATCAATGACTTTTTTTTTACTGTATAGAGATAAAATAAGGGTACGAGGAAGGAAAAAAATGCAAAAATGTAAGCAGAGGTAGAGACTGTAATGTCCTTAAAGATAATATGCCAACCCACTTGGGAATCTTCATACTTTCTCTGGCACTTGAAAATACTTCCTACATCCCTTCCTGCACTTATCCTACGTCCATTAGTCCTACAGATCAATATCCCATTCCCTGGGATGGCTTGTCCTAGCTATTGACACTGTCCCTCAGAGAACTTGTGGCATGAGGAAGAAAAGGTTACTTTACTTTATACTCTGAAACCAAATTCAGTCAGGAGTACAAACACAGGCCTTCCAATTTTAGAAATCTACATTTAGAACTGAAAGGCTGAAGGAGTAATGTAGCAACTAATCTTTTAATTCCTCTAAGAGCATATTTTTTATTTCACTTTCCCCTAGGAACAAATATTAAGGAAGGGTGGGGAACAGTTTATTTTACTGATCTAGCAAAAATATATTTGAACATGCTTATGGAATTTTTTAAAACAACAGGAAATGAACTTGACCAAAAATTTGTCACAGAATTTTGAGACCCATTAAAAAAGTTTAATGAGAGAAAAAAAAAAAAAACAGGAAATGGAGAGAAATGGAGAAATGGTACTGGAAAATTGGTTTTGGTGAAATAATGGTCTCAATATTAAACAATACTAGAAATTTCGGGTTGATCTGTAAGCACATGGCTTCCACACAGACCTCAAATAACCAGAACATATTTGACACAAATACAAGAATGTATTTGCTTGGTCTAGTATAAACTGCTGTTTGTACTGGCTTTTAAATGCCACCAATAGGGTATTTTACCTCTAGACCTGGCTTCTATTGGCCTTATAGCTTTCTAAGGAAAAGAGGTGGGAAAAGAGTACGCAATCCTTCAGCACTGGCTAGTATCTTGGTGCTAGCCAGTGCTAGCACGAAATGAGTTTGTGTCGTTTTTTATTGTGGAAGCTGATTGTCAGAGGAAACTGAAAGGGTTCTGAATGTTGGAACAATCATTTTAAGTGGCCTAAACATTCTTCAGCATACAAGCTGCAGCTTTAAACTACTCAGCACAGCGATTTCTAATATGCAAAATATTTTTAATTGCAAAAAAAACCCATTTTCAATTAAAGCATTTACACATACACTGAAAATCCTAATAGAAGTTTCTCTATTTTCATAAACTGAATGGGTGATTTTACTTATCTGTTTAAGTTGCTAAGCTGCCTTACAAAAAAAATTTATGGTTAATGAGCTACTGATAAAATCTAAGGGGCCTTGGAAAAAAGCACTACTGTATGCTAATGTGAACAAAATACAGTTATCTCTCAGTATCCATGGGGGACTGGTTCCAGGACCTCCTGCAGATACCAAAATCCACAGATGCTCAAGTCCCTGATAGAAAATGGTGCAGTATTTGCATATAACCTAAACACATCCTCCCATATACTTTAAACGATCTCCAGATTACTTATAATACCTAATACAATGGCAATGCTCAGTAAATAGTTTTTATGCTGCATTGCTTGTGGAATAACACAAAAAATACTCTGTACATGTTCAGTACAAATGCAATTTTTAATATTTGCAATTCAAGTTTGGTTGAATCTACAGATGTGGAATCCATGGATACAAAAAGCTGACTTTAATAGCATACATTAATTCTTCTTCTGCAATGACCCCAGATACTAAGAATGCTAGGGACATCATAAAGAACAATACAATCATGTTCTCTGCCTCTGAGGAACTGAAGGTCTAATGGAAAGCCAGATCCTAAGTAAGTAGAAAACTAGAATGTGAATACAACTGGAATAATTGAGCAAATGGACGTACCATGTAAGCATATGGTCCATGTGATATATGTTAATGTGTCAAATGGGAAATAATTATGTGTAAACTAGTGAAAACCACATAAAAATTGTATATATACCAGAAAACAATTACACAAAATCCCAGAAAACAAAATGCTCCATATTTCAGATGATAAAATGTGAACCTTTCCTCCATGAAGATCATCCAGTTTCCTAGAAAAACAAGTGTTCTTCATAGCCTTCTTCCTTTTCTACCAATAAGCGTTCCCATTTGAGCACAAAAGATGTAAGAGCATGACCATTTTTATTTCTGAATCCATTTAATTCTAGAAAAACATTCAAATAAGAGAGCTCTAGGGTTTGGGGTAAACTCTTTGGTATACAACATTACAACTTATGGCTTCCATCTATGCTACAGCAAAAGCAATTCAAAAACCCTCTCAAGGTACAAAGAGCCAAATGTTACTGCTACCAAGTCCTTTCATACTAATTCTGATGGGCTTTTTGAGACCGAGCAAATGCTCAGTCTCACTGAGATACCAAATATATTTCCCAGGTCCAGATAAGCCTCTAAGAATCAGCCTTGAACATATTTAAATAAAAATAAAACTTAAAACCATTTCACTCATTCTATGGTATAAGAGCTGCAAATAATAGGCAAAGTTTCAAAGATGTGCTGAGACATTAACACTGAGCAATCCACTTCTCTCTTCTGCAAACACACAGAACTACAAGACTGAAAGGGAAAGAAAGAATGCCTTGAATGCTTGACAAATTCCACAAGGCTAAGGAGTCTGAGAATGCAGCTTTCTCTGAAACAGTTTGTCATCCTTCAAGCTGAAGCCACCTGTCCAGGTGAGTGAAGATAATACCCACCCCACCTTCCCTTAGACAACAGTATGACTAGTGTTTTAGAATTTTCTGATTGTGACTACCCTTTGCTTCATAAGTTTTGTTCGAATTCATCACTAACTTAAGAGGAAAATGTAAGTTCCTAAAACTGTCATTTCCCAACCACTAATTAAGTTATTTGACTTGAAGCACAACTTGCAATAATGCTCTGTAAGCATTTCTTTGGCTTTCATCTCATTCATTTCATCTCATCTCACTTCTGACATGACCCTTGCGCTCAGGTTAGAAAAGCAAACGAACCAAGTGGCAATAGCATTAGCAGTGAAAAAATAACATATCCAGAGTTGTGAAGCTGACTTGATCTTATAAAAGTATTGCTTTTTATAAGATACTGTTGTTTTCAAAAGGAAACCAGAAAAGAAATATCGATGATTAGAAATAACATTTTCTTCTATGTTTGTTCTTTGTCACACCAAATAAATAGGTGTCACAAAACAGAACAAAAAAACAACGATGAGTCAAAGTTTAAAGAAATGGATAGATGGCTGGGTGCAGCTCATGCCTGTAATCCCAGCATTTTGGGAGGTGAATACAGGAGGTTCACTTGAACCCAGGAGTTTTACATCAGCCTGAGCAACATGGCAAGACTCCATCTCTCAAAAAAAAAAAAAGATTAGCTAGTCATGGTGGTATGTGCTTGTAGTCCCAGCTACTCAGGAGGCTGAGGTGGGAAGATCACCTGAGTCCAGGAGGTTGAGGCTGCAGTGAGCCGTGTTCACACTGCTGTATTCTAGTCTGGGTGAGAGAGCAAGATCCTGTTTGAAAAAGAAAAAACAAATGGATAGAACATAATACTTCACTTTATTTTCCAAATGAATTCAAGACTGGAATTGGGGACCAAATTCAAATCTATTTATGGTTTCATGAATCTTTCCTATGTGGGTATCGCAAAAGTGATTTCATCTATTAGTCTCCAGTTGCATGAAAAATATCAGCTGTACCCTGCAATGACCTAAAGTCAAACTGGAACTCCAGCAATGGACAGACAGAACCATACACTATGAATTCAATAAATGTTCTTAGGTAAACAAGACACAGAGCCAACACCAACAGAAATTGCATGGGGCGGCCGAGGGGTGGATCAAGACACATAAACAGATGCTCACAACAGTGTGGCTGATCTCTGACGGGGAGGGTCAGATGCTGTGGAGGCAAGAGAATTGGGACGTGTGCTTCAACTACCTGAAGAGAAGGAAGCGCCTGCAACAGTGAGCATGCATGCCGGGTAAGGCTCTGGTGGAGGAACGGAAAGAAAGTCAGCATGGCTGCAGCCAAACAGCTCAGGCTTTATCCTAAGAGCTCCAGGTAATCCTTAAAGGGTCTTAAGCAGGGAAGATGTATAAACAAATATAGGTCTAGGAAAGATTACTTTGGCTGACCATAGAGACATAAGACAACAAAGGAGTGCTTAGAGGGAGTCCAGGAAAAGAAGGGATGGAAGCCCACATCAGGGAAATGGAGAAAACTGGACAAGAAGGAGAAGCAAGAAGATTCTGCAACTGGCTAAATGGGACAGGGGGCACTGGATAAGCAGAAAGGCAGAGGCAAGGATCATAAGCAGACACTGAGTTTGAGTGTCTGCCTGTAATCCTCACTACAGCAGAGAGTACAGCAGACCTCAAGGCTGACAAGTCCTACTCTGGACATTTTGTTCCAGGTACCTGTGGGATATTAAAGTGGACAAGTCCCAACAGATGGATTTAGAAATCTGAAGCTCAAGAAAGGTCTGGATTAGAGATTTGGAAATCTGGCATGAAATCACCGAGGAAAAAGCAAGTGGAATAAGAGCAGAGTATCTTGAGCAGAACTCTAAGAAACTCAACAGGAAAAGGACAAGGAGTACCCCTAGAAGGGACTGTGAAGGAAGAGGTAGAGCAGGAGGTAAACCAGGAGAGCAGAGTGTCACAGAGGCCTGCGGACTTGAGCATCACAGGCAAGAGGCATGCTAGTATTGAACGCTGCTGAAACACCAAACAAGGGAAGGGTTGAGAAACTTCCATTGGGTTTAACAAGGAGAATTACCAGTGACCTTAACAAGAACAGTTTCATGGAGGTTGTAGGTGGATGAAGCCAGACTGCAGCAGGTTGAGGTGTATGTGAAAGGAGAAGAAAAGGAAACCATGAGTATAAACAACTTGTTCAAGAAAATTCACTCAGAAGGAAAAAGAGAAATCAGGTAGTAATCACAGAATGAGACAGAGTTGCAGGACATTTTCTGTTAACCTTTTAATGTAAACATTGTTAGAGATTTGAACATGTTTAAGCTAATGGGAAGGAGCCACTAGAAAGATCAAAGAGGAGAGGACATAACAACCCAATGAGGTTCTTAAGAAAGTAGCAGGGAATGGGATCTGAAGCAGAAGTGCAAGAGATGGGCTGGGCATGGTGGCTCATGCCTGTAATGGCAGCACTTTGGGAGGCCAAGGCAGGTGGATCACCTGAGGTCAGGAGTTCGAGACCAGTATGGCCAACAAGTTTAAACCCCTTCTCTACTAAAAATACAAAAATTAGCTGGGTGTGGTGGCGGGCACCTGTAATCTCAGCTACTCTGGAGGCTGAGGCAGGGGAATCCCTTGGACCTGAGAGATGGAGGTTGCAGTGAGCCAAGATCACACCATTGCACTCCAGCCTGGGCAACAGGAACACAACTCCATCTCAAAAAACCAAAAAGAAGTGCAAGAGAAACTGTAGAAGGGGCAAGTCTTCCCTTTCTTCCCTCCACAAGAGGAGAAGGAAAAGATGAATATGAATGAAAGCCAATTTAAAGGTTAGGAAGCCAGATGCTGGAGGCATACTCATTCTCTCATTCTCATTCTCTCTCTCTCTCTCCACTAGACTGCATTTTACATGCTCATCAGCAATGTACAACAGCGCTGCTTTCTCCAATATTTCCTGTATGTCTTTTGTATTATACTCATCCTAATAGATGGGAGGTGGTATCTCGTTGTGGTTTTGATTGGCATTTGGGGACATTCTCTTCTGAGGTCACCTATTTTTCCCTGTGAAGAAAGAGGTAGGCTTTTTGTTGAGAGTAAGAGGGGAGGTGGCAATAAAAAGTGGAGTGGAGGCCAAGTGCGGTTGCTCATGCCTGTAATCCCAACACTTTTGGAGGCGGGAGGACGGCTTGAGGCTAGAAGTTCAAGACCAGCCTGGGCAACATAGGGAGACCCTGTCTCTACAAAACACAAAAGAATTAGCTGAATGTGGTGGTGGCACACCTGTGGTCCCAGCTACTTGGGAGTGGGGAGGATGACTTGAGCCTGGGAGGTTGAGCTATGATCACAGGCCACTGTACTCCAGCATGGGCGACAAAGTGAGACGCTGTCTCAAAAAAAAAAAAAAAAAAAAAAAGTGGAGTGGATCAATTAGGGGAAAAACAGTGGAGAAGTCTGAAGCAGTCACTGAGGAGGATGGGAAAGAGCACTGAGCAGAGAAACCTAGCAGGATAGTAAGACTGGGCCCAGAGAAAACTAGAGACCAGTCTAAGTCTCCCGTGAGCTTTTCTATCCCAGGAAAGAGGTGTGCTTTTTCGTGTTTTTTTAAATCTAACACATAATTTATTTATATAATTATTTCATTAACTGATCTCCTAAGTCTATTCTGGCTAAATTCAGACAACACTCATCATACCCCTCTTGTGCATTCTTAAGGATGTACATAATATGTAACTTTTTTTTTTTGAGATACAGTCTCGCTCTGCCACCCAGGCTGGAGTGCAGTGGCACAATCTCGGCTTGCTGCAACCTCCGCCTCCCCAGCTCAAACAATTCTCATGCCTCAGCCTCCCGAGTAGCTGGGATTATAGGCACGTGCCACCACACTCTGCTAATTTTTGTAATTTTAGTAGAGATGGGGTTTCGCCATGTTGGCCAAGCTGGTCTCGAACTCCTGGCCTCATGCAATCTGCCCGCCTCAACCTCCCAAAGTGCTCTTTTTTTTTAAAACCAGAGAATATTTTGAAATGTGTTCTAATGCCCTGCCTGGGCTCTAGACTCTAAGGCCCCAGCCCCCTTTCCTGCACATGACTTACTGTTTGATGTAGTACACACAGAAGGAATATCATCATCATCATAAAGGTCTTTCACTTTCCTTCACAGTTTCGTCTACCCCACAATGACTCGCAGGAAAAGGAGGATACTGTTTCAGACTTCCCAGCTCCCATATATTAGGTGGAGCCAAGTTCTTGCTGCAGCATACGGGCACGCTTTAATTTTAAAATTTTCAAAGAATTTTTTTAAAGCTGCAAACTTGACAGCTTTGGGTTTTTATGGCCATTTGTTTTCTGTTATTTGGATCACACACATAAATAATCACTTGCAAAAACTCTCTTTAAAGATTAATATGCTTACTCTTCAAGAAAAGCAGAAGAAAAAGGATTCGTCTGGAGTATTAATAAACAGACTGGTATTCACACAATGGATTAAATGGATTAAAATCCATCCCACAGATGAACTGTTATATTAATAGAATCCAAATATACAGTTACATCCTCGACCCTGAAAGTAGTTTACAGGGGTGAAATTCACCCAGTGCTCACTTGAAATGACTAAAGTTTAAAGCACCTATAAACTGCCCTCAGGGTTCAATCATTTTTCCATTCCTTCCTGCATTACACACTTTGACGTTTTAATGTTACTAGCCCACAGTACACACCAGTTTCAGAAACTCAGTTTTTGTCCTCTAAAGGCTTTAATCCTCCCAAAAAAAGAATAGGGCAAAGGCAAAGAAGATCATGAATCTGGTTTTCTAAAAGCATTATTACGAGATTGCTTTGTAAGATTGTAATCCCCAGCTGCAGAGAGTTCCGCAGATGGCTTGGAAGTGTCTCGTATGCAAATAAATTAAAAACAAAAGACCACTTATGAGAGCAGAACAGAGCGTGCTCAACAGTCACCTTAAAATAAGAAGCAGGTAGGTACTTTCATCAGAGACAGGACAAGGGAAACGTCATTCACTAAGTTCACCGCACGCCTGGATAAAGGTCTCCACCAACAGGATCCCCACCTTTGTGGATTCCGGGTCGTGGCGCAAAGAGAAACGATAAATAACACGGTTTGTGACAGCACTACCCTCAGGAGGCGAAGGAGGGCTGCCAAGATCTTGGAAAGGGCAGATTGAGGATGACGGCACCCACAGCAGTGAGACTTCAGCTACGAGCAAAATCGACTTCATGCAGCTCAAAAAAAAAAAAAAAAAAGAGGGAGCAGGGAAAACTTTCCTTCGCCTCTGCCCATCCTTCCCTCCTCGTCGCAGGAGGGCACCTTAGCTGAGGTGCTGGCGGGGCGGGGCGGGGGACCCCATCCCTCGGGGGAGCCCGAGCGAGGGAGGCGGAAGGTGCCGGGGTAACGGGGCACACCCGGCCCGGCCTGAGGGGAAGAGAAGCAGGGGAAGGACCGAGGGAAAGCGGCCTCCGCGAGCTCGACCCCGCGCCCACACGCTACCTGCGAGGCCAGCTGCTGCCGCGCCGTCCCGCGGGACCGCAGGGATCCCCGAAGCTCCAGCGGGGGCAGAAGCGCGAGAGAGCGGCGGTGCCCACCGGCGGCGAAGGGGAGGAGCGCCCGGGCGCGGGACTCGCCGGGTCACGTGGCCCCGGTCGCCTCACGTGACCCGGCTCAGCGCGCGCCCGGGACGCTACCCAGCCCAGCAGCCCGCTCCGCCTCGGCCCCGGCCCCGGCCCCGGCCCTGGCCGAACCTAGACCCCGACTTCTCTAGAAGCCCATTGGCCGTCTGAGGCCCGCTCCGAGGCCCTGCCACCGGAGAGTCCCGGTAAAACCCAGTGGCTGCTGCCGGGACTCACAGGCTTTTGTCTCGAAGGAATCAGGAACGCGCGAGGCACGGGCTCCTGCTGTGCTCCCCAGGATGGCTTGGCTTTGGGGAGGGTCGGCGTCCCACCCCTAAAGGCCTAGGACGGAAAAGCGACGGAGAAACTTAGCTCCCTGCCCACTGTAGGGCCCCGGGCACCACCCAGGTGGTGCTGCCTGGGGCTGAAGACCGCGGAGCGGAGACTCGTTTGTTTCTCCTGGAGACGCGCCCCTCCCTCCCTGCCCCCCACCTCCTGATTGAAAGCACCTAAGGCAGGCCAGGGGCTAGGGAAGGTGGCAGCTGGACAAAGTTAAGAGGGAAGGAGGAGATGAGGCACAGGTCCTGGTATTGGAAGGAAGGCAGAGGTACCTCAGACGCAGGCCATCGAGGTTGGAAGGGACCCAAGAGGGCATCTGATCCAACCCGATTCCTGTTATCAGTGAGTAAACGGAGGCTGGGAGTCAGACTGCTAGGAGCCGCTCCAGCCTATCACCTATTAAGATCATAGTCACCTTTATAAAATACCGTACAGCTCTCGGAGAACTCCCAGTTTGCGCTGCAGGATAAAATCCAAACTTGTTGGCATAGCATTCCAGGCACTCTTGTTCAAACGTACCTTTCCCATTTGAGCTTCTAGGAATAAACAGAAAAACATTTCATTTTCTAAATACTACCAGACAACTTCACTTTTGGTAACTGGAGTTCATATTGAGGTCTGCAGGGGGAACTAGGGGAGGGACAGCGGGGGGGTGGGGAGTTGGGGAGGGATAACATGGAGAGAAAGGTAGCAAATCATATT
>CAUYLG010039799.1:0-13559 GCA_963573385.1 Cacajao melanocephalus
AAAACCCATTTTCTGGGGAGAAATTCAAGCTGGCTGCAGAAATTTTCATAAGTAGCAAGGAGCCTAATGTTAATCCCTAACACCATGGGGAAAATGTCTCCAGGCCATGTCAGAGACATTTATAGCAGCCCCTCCCATCACAGGCCCAGAGGCCAAGGAGGAAAAAGTGGTTTTGTTGGCTGGGCCCAGGGTTTTCATGCTGTGTGCAGCCTAGGGACTTGGTGCTCTGTGTCCCAGCGGCTCCAGCCATGGCTGAAAGGTGCCTACATAGAGCTCAGGCTGCAGCTTCAGAGGGAAGCCCCAGGCCTTGGCAGCATCCACATGGTGTTCAGCCTACGGGTGCACTGAAGTCAAGAATTCAGTTTTGAGAACCTCAGCCTAGATTTTAGATGTTGTATGAAAACTCCTGGATGCCCAGGCAAAGTTTGCTGTAGGGGTGGGGTCCTCATGAAGAACCTCTGCTAAGGCAGTACAGGAGAGAAATGTGGGGTCAGAGCCCCCACACAGAGTCCTTTCTGGGACACTGCCTAGTGGAGCTGTGAGAAGAGGGCCACCATCCTTCAGACCTGAGAATGGTAGATCCACTGACAGCTTGAGCCATGCACCTGGAAAAGCTACAGACACTCAATGCGAGCCCGTGAAATCAGCCCAGAGAGACACTGTACTCTGCTAAACCACAGAGGCAGAGCTGCCAAAGAACATGGGAACCCACCTTTTGCATCAGTGTGACCTGGATGTGAGACCTGGAGTCAAAGGAAATCATTTTGGAGCTTTAAAATTTGACTGCCCCACTGGATTTCAAACTTGCATGGGCCCTGTAACCCCTTTGTTATGGCCAATTTCTCCCATTTGGAATGGCTGTATTTACCCAATAGCTGTACCTTCACTGTATCTAGGAAGTAACTAGCTTGCTTTTGATTTTATAGGCTCATAGGTGGTGAGGACTTGTCTTGTGTCAGATGAGACTCTGGACTGTGAAATTTTGTGTTAGTGCTGAAATGAGTTAAGACTTTGGAAGACTGTTGGGAAAGCATGATTGGTTTTGAAATGTGAGGACATGAGACATGGAGAGGCTTGGGGTGGAATGATATGGCTTGGCTGTGCCCTCACTCAATTCTCAACTTGAATTGTATCTCCCCAGATTCCTACGTGTTGTGGGAGGGACCCAGCAGGAAGTAATTAAATCATGGGGACCGGTCTTTCCAGTGCTATTCTCATGACAGTGAATAAGTCTCACGAGATCTGATGGGTTTATCAGGAGTTTCCACTTTTGTTTCTTCCCCATTTTCTCTTGCTTCTGCCATGTAAGAAGTGCCTTTTGCCTCCTGCCATGATTCTGAAGCTTCCCTAGCCATGTGGAACTGTAAGTCCAATTAAACCTCTTTTTCTTCCCAGTCTTGGGTATGTCTTTGTCAGCAGCATGAAAATGAACCAAAACGCTGGTTATTTTGCAGAGCTATTTATGTGGTTACTTTAAAGTGTCACTGGTCTGTGTACTTCAGTGTGTTTTTGTAGTTGCTGGTAATGGTCTTTTCCCCCCTATATTTAGTGCTTCTTTCAGGAGCTTTTGTAAGACAGGTCTGGTGGCAATGGTTTCCCTCAGCAATTTCTTGCCTGAAAAGGATCTTATTTCTCCTTCACTTATGAAGCTTATTTTGGCTGAATATAAACTTCTGGGTTGGATTTTTTTTTTAAGAATGTTGGATATTGGCTCTCACTCTCTTCTGGTTTGTACAGTCTCAGCTGATATGTCCACTATTAGTCTGATGAGCTTCTCTTTGTAGGTGACTTGACCTTTCTCTCTAGCTGCTTTTTTCATTTTTTTCTTTCATTTCTACCTTGAAAAATCTGATGATTATGTGACTTTGTGATGATCATTCTGTGAAGTATCTTACTTGAGTTCTCTGCATTTCCTGAATTTGAATGTTAACCTCTCTAGCTAGGTTGAGGAAGTTCTCATGGATGATATTCTAAAATATGTTTTCAAAGTTTGTTCTATTCTCATTTGTTTCAGGGACATGAATGAGTTTTAGATTTGTCTGTCTTTTCATAATCCCATATTTCTTGGATATATTGTTGATTCCTTTTTATTCTTTTTTTCTCTTATTTTCTGTCTGTCTTATTTCACAAAGTCAGTTTTCAGGCTCTGAGATTCTTTTTTCTGCTTGGCCTATTCTGCTATTAATACTTGTGATTGCATTATAAAATTGGTGTAGTGTGTTTTTCAGCTCTATTGGGTCAATTATGTTCTTTTCTATATAGTCTATTTTTTAATCACCTCCTTCATTGTGTCATCACGATTATTCACTTCCTTGCCTTGGGTTTCGGCATACTCCTATAGCTCGTTATCTTCATTTCTATCCATATTCTGAATTCTATTTCAGTCATTTCACCCTTCTCAACCCAGTTCAGAACCCTTGCTGGAAAGATGATGCAGTGATTTGGAGGGAGGAAGACACTCTCATTTTTTGAGTTTTCAGCATTCTTGAATTGATTATTTATCATCTTTGTGAGCTTATCTACCTGCAGTCTTTGAGGTTCCTGACCTTTGGATGGTTTTTCTGTCTTTCTTTTATCCTATTTGATGACCTTGGGGATGTGATTGTGATATAAGGTAGATTCAGCTGACTGTCTTTGTCTCTGGGAGATTTTAGGGGGCCAACATTCAGCTCCTAACCCCTGGACTATGAGCCCTCATTCTTATGGACTTGTATTGGGCTCTGACACTTTTCTCTGGCTCCTCAAGGTTTAGAATCCACTGCACTGTGGGAACCAAAGTGCAGCAGCTGTGGCAGAGTGCTAGCAGGCGCTGGGTTTCCTACCACCTTGTGGGCACACACTACAGTGATGGGGGTGTTGCCTTATTTTTACAAATCTCTGCGGCCTCCTCAACCTTCAGCAACCACCACACTGATCAGTCAGTAGCCATTAACATAAAGGCAAAAACTTTCACCAGCAAAAAGATTAGGACTCATTGAAGGCTCAGATAATTATTAGCGATTTTTAGCATTAAAGTAAATAGTTATTTTTAAATTAAGGTACGCATTTTTACACACAATGCTATTATACATTTAATAGATTGCAGTATGATATAAACATAAGATTTATATGCACTGAGAAAAATGTGTCTGATTTACTTTCTTGAAATATTCACTTAATTGTGGTTGTCTAGAACTGAATCTGTAATATTTTCAAGATACGCCTGCATATCTTTATCTAAATAATAGAAATATTTGGAATACAATGCTGAAGATTTTTGTATATGTTGATAAACATTTTAATCAAGATTCATTAGGATTAAGCATTTTCTTCTTCTTTGAGGGTTTTGAATTATTACAAACTAGTCCAGTTTCCTGATAGAACTGTCGTATCATAGGCCACTGTGGGTGTTGTTCTAGGACAGTTTCTAAATACAGGTGAGCGAATCTGTGCTGGTCCAAAGTAAGATTATCACCAGTCTGTGGTTATAACTTTAAAAACTGAATAAGGAACTTATACAGAGAGAGAGAAAGAGAGAGAGTAAACTCTTCTGTCTTGAATATAGGGTGCCAGGTTCTGTTCCTAAGCACTTTATATATTAATTTCTTTACTCCTCATAACACATGGCACTGTCTCTTTTCTCCTTATAAACCTGAAGAGATTAAGTAAGATAACTTTCCAAATATACATAAAATATATACATGTGGCTGTAAGTTTGCTACATGTCCTTTCTTGCAACAGTTCATTTATTCTGTGTCTAAGTCTTTCCTACTTCTTATATTTTTTAATGTATTTTAAGTTTTGAAATGATTGTAGTCATAGATGATGAATGTAAGCTAACATTATCAGATTGTGTGAAATCAAAAAATCTGGGTATAACTGCTTTAGAAATGTATCCCAGTCTAGAGCTTCTCTGAGATTTGGGGCTTCAGGCCTTAAGTGCTACTTAGCATTAAAAAGGTTTTAAACACAAAGCTGCTCTGTGAGCCTTCTGGTGGTTCACTCATGAAATGAGAGACAAGTCAGCGTGCCTTTTTCGATGACACACTGGATTTCCATCTAAGCTTCCAATTCAATTTGCACTTTAATTACAATTGAACTGCTACTTTAGTTTGAATTTAGTTTTATCATTTGTAACTTCACTAAATGGCAGCAGAGGTCATTCCAGAGACATGGTAAAGGCAGTGACCATGGCAAGGGCCTTTCCCATGCCCATACCATAGTGTTAGCAGCAGGAACTTAGCAAAGCATACCTGTGCTATTCTTCTGGCTGGGGGCCAGGCTCAGATTGAAACATTGAACTGCTTGAAACCTTGCAAGCATAGTGGGGCTGCAGAGGCATCTTCCTTTTTGCTAAGCATGAAGTCTTCCTTCTCTTTGGATGTGGTTTACTGAACTTTGCCACATTTTAAGTCAACCCCTCACTTTAGTGGGTGGTGGGCTGGGTATATGGCTGGTGTCTCACTCTGATCTGACTTTTTATGCTGGTCATATATTGCTGTCTTTTTTTTCCCTTTCCTAATGGAGTAGCTGCTGCTATATGTACCGCAGGATAATAGCTATTATTTATATAGCAATTCTCATCTTCAGCGTACATTACAAATACTAACACATTAATCCTCAGGAGAGAAGTATTATATAATGCCTCAAACAAACATCCATCCCTTTTATTTCCAAATGAATTGAGTAGGTTCATGAAATATAATCAATGGATCATCAGTATTAGTTGGAATGCTGTTACACAAAATGATCCACTAGCACCAGAGTTAATGAGTGATGGTCAGAGGTTCAGCTTGGAGTGTATCACCGGAGTCCCTGCAGGGGAGGTACTTGCAAAACAATCTTCTGCTTTCTGGTCTCAGAGGACTTCCCTTAATAATGACTGACATTTCTTCACAGCTTCTAAATGGGGCCAGCTGGCACTATGCAGGGTTCTCAGGTATGGTGTATTGTTTTACTTTACTCCATCCGTCAATGCTTTCTGAGAGGGCATATTTTACTATGAAAATATTTTTATAAAACCAGCAGTAAAGTATTATCATTATCCTTGTATCACGTCCAGGTCTTACTCCCTCCTGTCTCACTCTCCACTGTTCACTTGCATTACACTCTCTCAGCCCAAACACACACACTAAGAGTTTTAGGATTTGAAAGAAATAAGGTGCCAAGTAAAATAACTTTTCATCTTATCCTGAACATCTTCATGGGTATTTTTCAAGTGGCCCATTGTTATACAGAACATTCCCTAATTGCATTGTCTCTTTCATTTTATTGCTGTGAGGTGAGAAGGAGCTATTTTACTAGAGTTTAAGGGAAGGCGGAAATGGTTGAAAATGAGAGCAAATCTGCAACACACAATTAAATAAAATCTGAATTTACTTAACTCTTTTGTTGATGCTGATGGTTAGCCATGACATGACTTAGATAATTATACTTGAAATACCTCACCTGACTCACCTTTCTGATTAGCCCGTATTTCACCTCTTGGCAATATGTTACACCATGCAGGAGAAGAGTTTTAAAGGGGCTTCCATTTTGAGCTTAAAACCTCTTTTTCTCTTTAAGAAAATTCCATACCTTAAGCAACTAACTTCACAATATGCAGCAGACATTCTAGACAGACAAATTCTTTATTTAATTTTTAATTACACTATGGTACTACCTAAAATGTGCATTACTATTTCATTATTATTTTTATATAAATCTTCTCTGTGTTTTTGAAAGCAATAAGAATGAGCTTGTAGTAATCACAAGATAAGATGTCAAATATTAATATCATAATTTATGATGTAAAAATAAAATAGATGTACAAGTTTCGGAATTGTGGGTATTATTTTGGCATAGAGGGAATATGAAATAATATTGGAAAACACAACATTTTTAAGAATTTCATTTAGTGTCCTAAAAATGTCCTTTCTATTTAAGGATGTATAAAGGTATAAGACCAACAGAGAATTAATTTTAAAAGAGCTAAAAAAAAGGTAGACAACTGTACTCACTCTTCAGAAAATCAGCCCCAGTATTTTTATAGGTCAATAGCTTCAAGATTTACTCTTTAGATAATTTTTCATTGAGTAAAACATCCAAAACCAGCAGTTTTAGATTCGCTGTACCAATGTAAATCCCCTGTTTTTGTTGGTGGACTTGGCTTTCAGGCTCCATTTTTATTTTATTTTATTTTATTTTACTTATTATTTTTATTTCAATAGCTGTAGAGGTACAAGTGGTTTTTGGTTACAGGGACGAATTGTACAGTGGTAAAGTCTGAAATTTTAGTGCAATTGCTATCCTAGTAGTGTACATTGTACCCAACAGGCAGTTTTTCATCCCTTTTCTCCCTCTTACCCTCCCTGCTTCTGAGACTCCAATGTCCATTATACTGCTTTGTATAATCTTATATATCCATAGTTTAGTTTCCACTTGTAAGTGAGAACATGCAGCATTTGGTTTTTAATTCTTGAGTTACTTCTCTTAGAATAATGCACTCCAGTTTCATCCAAGTTGATGCAAAGGACATTATTATTATTATTATTATTATTATTTTGCTGAGTAGTATTACTTGCTTTATCACATTTTCCTTATCCATTCATTGGTTGATGAGAATTTAGGTTGATTCCATATCTTTCCAATTGTGAACTGTGCTGTGATAAACACATGCATGCAGTTGTCCTTTTGATATAGTGACTTTTCCCCCACCTTTGGGCAGATACCTAGTAGTGGGATTGCGGAATCAAATGCTAGATATACTTTTAGTTCTTTGGGAAATTTCCATAGTGTTTTCCATAGAGATTGTAATAATTTACATTCTCACTAGAAGTATATAAGTGTTCCTTTTAATGGCATCCTTGCCAATATCTATTGTTTGACTTTTTTGTAATGGCCATTCTAGCAGGGATAAGGTGGTATCTCATGAGGATATAATAAGGGAAACGCACATTAAGTGGCATTGAGCATTTTTCATGTTTCTTGGCCATTTGTGTATCTTCTTTTGAGAAATGACTATTCATGTCCTTGGCCCAAGTGTTAATGAGATGTTTTTTTCTTGCTGATTTGAATTTCCTGTAGAATCTAGAAATAAGTCTTTTGTCAGACATGTAGTTTGCAAATTTATTTTCCCATGTGGTAGGTTATCTATTTACTCATGATTATTTCTCTTGATGTGCAGAAGCCTTTAAGTTTAATTTGGTCTCATTTACTTCTGTTTTTGTTACATTTGCTTTTGGAGACTTAATCATAAATTCTTTGCCTGCACCAATGTCCAGAATAATTTTTTCCTAGGTTTTCTTCTATAATTTTTATAATTTCAGGTCTTAGATTTAAGTCTTCAATTCATCTTGAGTTAATTTTTGTGTATGGTGAGAGACGGGAATCCAGTTTCATTCTTTTGCCTTTGGCTATCCAGTTATCACAGAACCACTTGTATTGAATTGAACCTTTCCCCAATTTATGTTTTTGCATGTTTTATCAAAGAGCAGTTAATTGTATTTGGCTTTATTTCGGAGTTCTAATAAAATAGCTGTTCTGTTGGTCTGCATATCTATTTTTATGTGAGTACCATGCTGTTTAGGTTACTACAGTCTTGCAGTATAATTTGACGTCAGGTAATGTGATACCTCCAGATTTGTTCCTTTTGCTTAGAATTGCTTTGGCTTTTTGGGCTTTGTTTATTATTCCATATAATTTTTTTGATTGTTTTATTTTTCTAATTCTGTGAAAAATTATTTTGTTATTTTGGCAAGAATTGCATTGAACCTTTAGATTGCTTTGAACAGTATGGTTATTTTAATGATACTAAGTCTTCTAATCCATGACCATAGGATATATTTTCATTTGTTTATGTCATCTATGACTTCATTCAGCAGTGTTTTGTAGTTCTCCTTATAGAATACTTTTACCTCCTTGGTTAAATACATTTCTAGGTATTTTATTTATCTTTTGTAGAAAATGTAAAAGGGATTGAGTTCCTCATTTAATTCTCAGCTTGATTGTTGATGCATAGAAATGCTACTTATTTGTGTACATTAATTTTGTAACCTGAGACTTTACTGAATTCATTTATCTGATCTAGGGGTCTTCTGGAGGACTCTTTAGGGTTTTCTAGGTATAAGATCATATCCCTGGCAAACAGAGATAGTGTGACTTCCTCTTTTCCAATTTTGATGCCCCTTATTTCTTTTTCTTTCCTGATTGCTCTGCTTAGGTATTCCAGTACTATATGAAATGAAATGGGGAAAATGGGCATCCTTCTCTTGTTCCAGTTCTTAAGGGGAATGTTTTTAACTTTTCTTTCTTCAGTATAATGTTGCCTGAGGATTTGTCATATAAGGCTTTTACTATTTTGAGGTATGTTCCTTCAATGCCCAGTTTGCTGAGGGTTTTTATCCTAAAGCGATGCTGGATTTTATCTAATTATTTGTCTGCATCTATTGAGATGATCATATGGTTTTTGTTTCTAATTCTGTTTCTGTGATGAGTCACATTTATTAACTCACATGTGTTGAGACATCCTTGCATCCCCGGAATGAAGCCCACTTGATCATAGTGAATTATTATTATTATTTGACGTGCCGTTGGATTCAGTTTGCTAGTATTTTGTAGAGAATATTTGCACCTGTATTCACTGGGGATATTGGTCTCTAGTTTTCTTTTTGTTGTGTCCTTTCTTGCCTTTGGTATTATGGTGATAGTGGCTTAGTAGAATGAGTTATGGAGGAGTCCTGGGTTCTCAATCTTTTGGAATAGTTTCAGTAGAATTGGTACCAGTTCTTCATTGAAATTATGGTAGAATTCAGCTTTTGCTGTATCACAGAGGTTTTGATAACTCGTGTCACTGTTATTATTCATTTTGAAAACATTTTAAATTTCTATCTTGATTTCATTTTTAACCCAAAAATCAGTCATAATCAGATTGTTTAATTTCCATGTCTTTGTATAGGCTTGAGGGTTTACTTTGGAATGATTTCTAGTTTTATTCCACTGTGTTGTGAGAAGATATTTGATATGATTTTGATTTTTTAAAATTAATCGACACTTGCTTTGTGGCATTCAAATGCGATGAAAAAACGTATATTCTGCAGTTTTTGGTTGGAATGTACTGTAAATATCTGTTAGGTACATTTGTTCTAGAGTAAAGATTAAGTCTCAGATTTCTTCATTAGCTCTCTGCCTTAATAATCTATCTAGTGCTGTCAGTGGAGTATTGATGTCCCCCACGGTTATTGTCTTGCTGTCTTTCTCTTTTCCTACGTCTAGTAGTAGTTGCTTTATGAATCTGAGATCTCTGGAGTTAGGTTAATATATATTATGTATTTAGGGTTGTCACATCTTGTTGAATTGATTCAGACTCCATTTTTAATTAAAGCACATTATCTGGTACGTGAGTCCTTCAGTGAGGAAGCGATGCTGATATCGTGAAAATAAAACAGTCGGAGAAGCTGCAGAATAAAATGTTGTAAACAGAAAGAAATGTTGGCACTTGGATGAAGGAAAGTTTGTCTGAAATTCCCTTTCATTTCTTTTCATCATAAATACAAACCAACTGGCACTGTGTCATGCAGTGATTCCAAATATTATTTATAAGCCAAATATTTGATCAGGTTTTTTTTTTTTATTATCCACCAAGAGATATCCTAGAGAAAGCAAGCCTGGGAACAACAATTGAGTTGTTCTAGTGCATAGCAAAACAGAATTTTTATGGACCAATTCAAAGAGATTGAGCTCCACAGGTTTCAAAAGGACTTCAAGAGAATAGGCACTACTGTGCGAGAGCTCATTACAGAAGTTCATATTTGGACTGTATGAAGAATTCTAGGAAAGACAAAAGACATGTTTTATATTGTCTATGAAATAATTTTGCTTCAAATTGTTTGTTTTGCATCTGTAAGAAAAGAGCGAGTGTAACCATGCCTCTGTGCAACTATTATTGTATTATGATACTAAATCTGTTTATGTATGAATCTGAATAATTCTGTAGTTTGAGAGAAGAGAGAATTTTGAGACGGGGTTTGTAAGCAAATTTGAATATCTGTGAGAGGTAAGATGTCAGTCAACATTTTAATTTTAATGTAAGCAATCACTGAAACTTTAGTAATGTGGAGTTCACACATTCAATGTTTCTAATGGCAGGAGGTAATATATTCTCCTGACACAAATAAATTGTTTTGAGGCAATTTAATGTCCACTTGCCTATGAAAGCTGTCTCAACAGTGAAAAAACCTTGTGTACCGCAGCAGAGACTCTACTTGACTACTTTTCATGTTTACTTTGCTGTGTATTTTTGAATGAAGTAAACATGCATAGCTTTCAATAAATTTTATGCAATATAGATTTTTAACCAATTTAAGTAATAAACATTATTTGTTGAATATGTTTGGTAAGCCAAAAATTGTGTTAGGTCATAACAAGAGGTAAAAGAAGGAAACTACTGATAAAAGAGGTGGTATACTCATGAAACAATCAGAGATCAATGAAATGCTACAGTATGCAGTGCAAATCTACTGATTTTAAAAAAGTAAATGGGTGCAGAGAAGGATGAGGTAAACATCAGACTAGATAGCTGGGGAACTTTCATGGAGGCACTGGGGCATGAAGTTGGAAGTCAACTTTGAGAGGGTGTCATTTCACTGTACATATATATGTCAAAACATTGTATTTAAGACCTTAAATATATATTTTTAATTATTTTTCCCCTTTTTATTTTAGGTTCAGGAGGTACATGTGCAGTTTTGTTTCATGAGTAAATTGTGTGTCACTGAATTTTGGTGTACAAATGCTTGTTTTTGTATCTGTCTATTTATGGCTTCTTTTTATTATTATTATTATACTTTAAGTTCTGGGGTACATGTGCAGAATGTCCATGTTTGTTACATAGGTATACACATGCCATGGTGGTTTGCTGCATCCATCATCCCATCATCTACTTTAGGTGTTTCTCCTAATGCTATCCCTCCCTTATCTCCCCATTCCCTGCTATCCCTCCCCTACCCCCCACCCCCAACTGGCCCAGTATGTGATGTTCCCCTCCCTGTGTCCATGTGTTCTCATTGTTCGACACCAATTTATGAGTGAGAACATGCGGTGTTTGGTTTTCTGTTCTTGTGTCAGTTTGCTGAGAATGATGGTTTCCAGCTTCATCCATGTACCTGAAAAGGACATGAATTCATCCATTTTTATGGCTGCATAGTATTCTGTGCTGTATATGTGCATTTCTTTATCCAGTCTATCTCTGATGGGCATTTTAGTTGGTTCCAAGTCTTTGCTATTGTGAACAGTGCCGCAATAAACATACGTGTGCACGTGCCTTTATAATAGAATGATTCATAATCCTTTCAATATATATCCAATAATGGGATTACTGAGTCAAATGGTATTTCTACTTCTAAATCCTTGAGGAATCGCCACACTGTCTTCCACAATGGTTGAACTAATTTACATTCCCACCAACAGTATAAAAACATTCCTATTTCTCCACATCCTTTCCAGTATCTGTTGTCTCCAGACTTATTAATGATCACCATTCTAACCATCGTGAGGTGGTATCTCAATGTGGTTTTGATTTTCATTTATCTAATGACCAGTGATGGTGAGCTTTTTTTCATGTTTGTTGGCTGCATAAATGTCTTCTTTTGAGAATTGTCTGTTTATATTCTTCACCCACTTTTTGTTCTTTGTTTTTTTCTTGTAAATTTGTTTAAGTTCTTTGTAGATTCTGGATATTAGCCCTTTGTCAGATGGGTAGATTACAAAAAATTTTTCCCATTCTGTTGGTTGCCAGTTCACTCTAATGATAGTGTCTTTTGCTGTGCAGAAGCTCTTAAGTTTAATTAGATCCCATTTGTCTATTTTGGCTTTTGTTGCCATTGCTTTTGGTGTTTTAGTCATGAAGTCCTTGTCTATGCCTATGTCCTGAATGGTATTGCCTAGGTTTTCTTCTAGGGTTTTTATGGTGTTAGGTCTTATATTTAAATCTTTAATCCATCTGAAGTTAATTTTTGTATAAGGCGTAAGGAAGGAATCTAGTTTCAGCTTTCTGATATGACTACCCAGTGTTCCCAACATTTATTAAATGGGGAATCCTGTCCCTGTTGCTTGTTTTTTTCAGGTTTGTCAAAGATCAGATGGCCGTAGATGTGTGGCATTATTTCTGAGGCCTCTGTTCTGTTTCATTGGTCTATATCTCTGTTTTGGTACCAGTACCATGCTGTTTTGATTACTGTCACCTTGTAGTATAGTTTGAAGTCAGGTAATGTGATTTCTCCAGCTTTGTTTTCTTTGCTTAGGATTGTCTTGGCTATGCAGGCTCTTTTTTGGTTCCATATGAAGTTTAAGCTGGTTTTTTCCAATTCTGTGAAGAAAGTCAGTGGTAGCTTGATGGGGATAACATTGAATCTATAAATCACTTTGGGCAGTATGGCCATTTTCACGATATTGATTCTTCCTAACTGTGAGCATAGAATGTTTTTCCATCTGTTTGTGTCCTATCTTATTTCCTTGAGTAGCAGTTTGTAGTTCTCCTTGAAGAAGTCCTTCACATCCCTTGTTAGTTCTAATTCTATAAAAATGATGCTGGTATTTTAATAGAGAATGCATTAAAACTGTAGATTGCTTTCAGCACTGTGGTTATTTTAATAATGTTAATTCTTTGAATTCATGAGCATGGGGTGTCTTTCCATTTCTTTGTGTCATCTTCAAATTTTTTCCTTGGCATTTTGTAGTTTTCCTTGTTGAGATCTTTGTCCTCCTTGGTTAACTTATCCTTAAATATTTTATTTTTTGTGGCATTGTAAATGGAGCGCACTTCTTGATTATAGTTGGGAGGCTATTTCAACATTGGTTTGAAGAAATGCTACTGATTCTTTTTTCCTTTTTTTATTATAAGTTCTGGGGTACATGTACAGAACGTGCAGGTTTGTTACATATGTATACATGTGACATGGTGGTTTGCTGCATCCATCACCCCATCATCTACATTAGATATTTCTCCTAATGCTATGCCTTCCCTAGCCCCCCACCCTCTGACCCTGGTGTGTGATGTTCCCCTCCCTGTGTCCATGTGTTCTCATTGTTCAACACCCACTAATGAGTGAGAAAATTGGATGTCTGGTTTTCTGTTCTTCTGTCAGTTTGCTGAGAATGATTATTTTCTGCTTTATCCATGTCCCTGCAAAGGACATGAACTCATCCTTTTTTATAGCTGCATAGTATTCCATGGTCTATATGTGGCACATTTTCTTTATCCACCCTATCATTGATTGGTATTTGGGTTGGTACCAAGTCTTTGCTATTGTGAACAGTGCCGCAATAAACATATGTATGCATGTGTCTTTACAATAGAATGATTTGTAATCCTTTGGGTATATACCAAGTAATTGAGGAGGAAGAAATTCTCCCTAACTCATTCTAAAAAGCTAGCCTTATCATTATACCAAAACTAGACAAGTACACATCAACAACAACAAACTACAGGTCAATATTCCTGATGAATATAGATGCAAAAATCTTTCTCAAAATACTAGAAAACTGAATCCAACAACAAATCAAAAAGATAATGCACCATGATCAAGTGGGATTTTTACTAGTAA
>CAUYLG010039803.1:0-74873 GCA_963573385.1 Cacajao melanocephalus
ATAGCCAAGACAATCCTAAGCGAAAAGAACAAAGCTGGAGGCATCACACTACCTGACTACACTACAAGGCTACAGCAAGAAAAACAGCACGTACTAGAACCAAAACAGATATATAGACCAATGGAACAGAACAGAGGCCTCAGAAATAATACCACACATCTGCAACCATCTGATCTTTGACAAACCTAACAAAAACAAGCAATAGGGAATGGATTCCCTATTCAATAAATGGTGTTGGGAAAACTGGCTAGCCATATGCAGAATGCTGAAACTGGATCCCTTCCTTACACCTTACGCAAAAATTAACTCAAGATGAATTAAAGACTTAAATGTAAGACCTAAAACCATAAAAACCCTAGAAGAAAACCCAGGCAATACCATTCAGAACACAGGCATGGGCAACGACTTCATGACTAAAGCAACAAAAGCCAAAATTGACAAATGGGATCTAATTAAACTAAAAAGCTTCCGCACAGCAAAAGAAACTATCATCAGAGTGAACAGGCAACCTACAGAATGGGAGAAAATCTTTGCAAGCTATCCATCTGACAAAGGGCTAATATCCAGAATCTGCAAAGAACTTAAATAAATTTACAAGAAAAAAACAACCCCATCAAAAAGTGGGCAAAGGATATGAACAGGTACTTCTCAAAACAAGACATTTATACAGCCAACAAACACATGAAAGAAGGCTAATCATTGGTCATTATAGAAATGCAAATCAAAACCACAATGAGATACCATCTTATGTCAGTTAGAATGGTGATCATTAAAAAATCAGGAGACAACAGATGCTGGAGAGGATGTGGTGAAATAGCAATGCTTTTACACTATTGGTGGGAGTGTAAATTAGTTCAGCCATTGTGGAAGACAGTGTGGCAATTCCTCAAGGATCCAGAACTAGAAATGCCATTTGACCCAGCAATCCCATTACTGGGTATATACCCAAAGGTTTATAAATCATTCTACTATAAAGATACATGCACACATATGTTCATTGCAGCACTGTCCACAATAACAAAGACTTGGAACCAATCCAAATGCCCATCAATGATAGACTGGATAAAGAAAATGTGGCATATATACACCATGGAATACTATACAGCCATTTAAAAAGGATGAGTTCATGTCCTTTGCAGGGACATGGAGGAAGCCAGAAACCATCATTCTCAGCAAACTAACAGAAGAACAGAAAATCAAACACTGCATATTCTTACTCATAAGTGGGAGTTGGACACAGGGAGGGGAACATCTCACACACTGAGGCCTGTTAGGGGCTGGGGGGCTAAGGGAGGGATAGCACTGGGAGAAATACCCAATGTAGATGAGGGGTCGATGGGTGCAGCCTATCACCATGGAACGTATATACCTACGTAACAAACCTACACATTCTGCACATGTACCCCAGAACTTTAAAACAAAAATTCCAGAATTTCCTGATATTGAACCACCTTTGCATTCCTGGAATAAACCTCTCTTAATCACTGTTAACAGTAGGGTGCACTAGGTTAAGATGAAGTAACAAATAGCCCCTCATCCTAGAGGCTTGTAAGGGTTTACTTCTCTCTCGTGCTCCATGTCCCACTGTGGGTCAGCTGTCGGCTCCAGCCCCCAAGCCCTTGAAGTAGCCACCATCTGGAACATAACCCATCTTAGGAAAGGTGGCAAGGTGGACAGGGTGAACCAAGGGCTGGTGCTTAAAACTTAGAAGTCCTGCATGCCACTTCCACTCACAAGCCACAGTCACACCTAAGTTCAACAAGGCAGAGATGTATAATCCTCCCACAGGGAAGAGCACTGAGATGGAGACGCACAAACCTGTTTTGTGAAAAACAATACAATATACCACTATGTATCACTGGATTCAGTTCACTGATATTTTATTTCACATTTTTGCATCAACTTTCATAAGGGAGCCAGGTCTCCAGTTTCTCATTTCATAAAAATAATTTGGAAGTAAAAAATTACTTTGTCATTAAGACTGCGAGGTAACTGACATGGTAGCTAAACGTAAGTGTTATGGGTGTGTAGTAGGGGGTCTAATTTCTGCCTTGACGGCTTATTATTTAAAAATAAAAGACTTTTAATATACTGCATGTGATCTGATTGTTTCCTTAAAAAAAATCATTTTGGGGCCGGGCGCAGTGGCTCACGCCTGTAATCCCAGCACTTTGGGAGGCCCAGGTGGGCGGATCACAAGGTCAAGAGATCTAGACCATCCTGGCCAACACGATGAAACCCCATCTCTACTAAATATACAAAAAAATTAGCCGGGTGTGGTGGCATGCGCCTGTGGTCCCAGCTACTTGGGAGGCTGAGGTGGAAGAATCTCTTGAACCCAGGAGGCGGAGGTTGCCATGAGCCGAGATTGTGCCACTGCGCTCCAGCCTGGTGACAGAGCAAGACTCCATTTCAAAAAAAGAAAAAAAAAAATCATTTTGGAAATTTCCTCTAAGGAAAAAAAAAATTGGAAGATAATTTAGGAATTAAAAGTACTCTCTCCTGCAAAGTCAAATTTCACTTCTGCACCCAACCTGTGTCTTAGAGGCATGTTTTTAATATTTTCATTTCCTACTTTTCTGCCCTGGATTATAAAAGGGGCACAGTTTTTCTGTACTCATTCCTGAAAGTGCTTTCAACTGAGCGACTCTGCCAAAAAAACATGCCTGAACCAGGAGTGCATTACTAAGGCGCCAAGAATCTTCTAGTGGGTGGAGACTAGAGGTTGTCCTATCACCCTCCAATCTCTTTCTTGACACCCCACCCTTGTCATCGAGCCTCCTGTGTAAACATCTTTTGCCCAAGCATCCCAATGAGCAGTATAAACATTGTCTCACCTGTAAGGCAAGTGATTGGTAAATATTTATTCATATTTTTCAGATGGGCAAACTGAAAACGCCAGAGTCAAGTGACCTAAGGCCACTTCCAAAGCTGCTGGCTTTTGGAAAACCCTTCAGAGCTACCTCTTTTTGAGCATTTCCCTGGCCTTGCTGGTGGCCAGAGGACAGAAGCAACTATTGTTAAATTCTGGCTATTTTGTATATACGTAATTTCAGTTTCATTGTTGCTGTATACGAACTTTACCAAAACTCAGAGTAATAAAACCTTACCAAGTATTATGAAGTCCTTGGGTTGGTGAATAGGGAATGTTTGCAGGCAAGAGGCGGCTAATCCTAGGAGAACTGAACAAAGACGGTAAAGTCTGTGACTTACTTGAAAGTCATACTGGTCTCATCAGTACACATTCAGCACAGTCTCTGAAACCTTCATTAACAGCAGAATCATGTGCTTACCCCGAAATCTTTGACAGCCACAAATTGTATGCAACATGTCCACACTGGCATTCACACGCTATGGCCAACCTACCTTTCCACGCCTCTCTTTTACTTTACCTATGCTCGCCTACATGCTGTCCAAACTGAGTCTCTTATTTCTGGGGCACAGCTCCCATCTGCCTGCTCTGGGGCCTTTCTTCATGTTGTGCTTTCCAGTTGCGGGGCGCTCTCCATCATGTCTGCTTATCAAAATCTTGGACTTCAAGGTCCACAGGGACACTGCTGCCTCCAGATAGCCTCTTAAATTTCTCCTAACTGGTATCTCCTTTTCTACATCATTTTTAGCAACACAGCTTGAAATTCTTTTGGCACAGTATTATAATACTCTCCACAGCCCCTGCTCATCCATCCGGCATACTGGCTGGCAAGGAACTTGCGGGTGGAGGCTCTGCAGCCTCTTCTATAGCAAAGCAGCACATGGGAGTCACTCTACCATTTGTTGGCAGTGATCCTTCTCCTGCAGTCTTTACAGATCTACAGTTCGTACAATTCTAGGAAAGCCCTTTCTCCAGTCTCTAGGCTATCCTGTCTCTTTATGGGATGCACTGGGGGCCCTTCCTTAAAAAGTCACCTTTTCTTCTGATGCATTATCCAAGACATCATTAAGGTAGGTAGTGACTCAATGGCTGAGTCACAGTGATTACTGGATATAAAGGAAGTAGTAGGCTGCAAGTATATATCATTGCTATCTTCAAAGAACAGGAAAGACAGTGTCTACTGCAATGACCAGGTTCCAGCCTGTTCAGAATCACCCATGAAGGCATTAGGTGCACACATGGAAGTAAATGTGAACAGAAAAAATACCCAAGAGAGTGGCTTTCAAATAGAACTCAAGGAGCTTTTCACTACGTAATACTATTTCCCATCAGGTGGATTAGAAAAGCCTCTTCATTAATTCAAACTCTACACTTGTTTTTACTTCAGAACACATGGCCAACCTAAGCCCTGGTTTTCTACAATTTGGCCACAGCAAAGAAACAACAACAACAAAAATTCAAACATTAAAATGAAGTAAAAGTTGTTAGAGAGCAGAAGGCAACACAAATTCACAACATATACACAATAGACAGTGTGTAACTTAAAAAGCACAAAACTATACAGTACTCTGCCATTTATTCTAAGACTATAGAGATTGGAATATTTATCTAAACCCACTGACAAAAGTGCTCTCAGGGAGAGGCTTTTCACTGTATAATCTACTCAAAGAACGCACAAATATGTCTTTAAAGAAACAACTCCAGAGATAACTTGTAAAAGCTGAAGACCTCATACTCTACCAATACATTGAAGCTCATTTTTTTCTGAAAGGCTTCTCTTCAGTGAATATTAAGAATGTAGGAAGAGAGCTCATGGCTGTCCTTCATTGTAGACAACCAACTACAATTAAGCCTGTTAATACTAAGAGTTAAACTGACCTTTTCAAAGCACAGATACTAGATTTCTGTTTTTGTAGGCTCTGCTGCTCAGAAGGAAGTTCTCTTGCTTTATAGTATGTTTCCTTATAAGACTAATAAAACCTAAGAATACGATTCTCTAACATGTGGTTATGTTGTGTGGAAAGCAGAAGGATAAGAACATGCTAGCTAGCTATTTATTCATTCATTCATTCATTCAGATGGAGTTTCACTTTTATTGCCCAGCCTGGAGTGCAATGATGCAATCTTGGCTCTCTAAAGCCTCCGCCTCCTGGATTCAAGCGATTCTCTGCCTCAGCCTCCCAAGTTGCTGGGATTACTGACATCCGCCACCATCCCTGGCTAATTTACGGGTATTTTTAGCAGAGATGGGTTTCACCATTTTGTCCAGGCTGGTCTCAAACTCCTGACCTCAGGTGATCCACCTGCCTCAGCCTCCCAAAGTCCTGGGATTACAGGCGTGAGCCACTGCGCACAGCCAGAACCTTTCTAACTTTCCTACGTTAACTGTACATGTACACATACAAATTTTCTAAGCTTTCAAAATGTTTGGGATAAAAGCAATTATTTTGCAAAATCTTCAACTGGGCAGATGGTTGGTGTCTGAAATAGAAACAAACATAAACAAAGCAAACAAAATATTCCAACGTGATGGAAAATGTCCACAAGCTACTTAACAACATGAATTCAAGGTAAAGTGAAAAACAAAAGTGGTCTTCCTCAGCATTCTCATGTCAATATTTAGAAAAAAAATCCTTCAGTACTACTAAGCCTCAGGCTTTGTATTGAGGAACTGAAAATTGCAGGGGAAAGGAAGAAGAGGAGAAAGGAAAGAAATGAGAACTAGCAAAGATCAACAAACGTTTTATTAATTCTGATTCCTTTTATCGTGTGCTTTTTTATATAAAGCACTTTCAAATAAATCATCTTAAATTTATAAGAGTTTCTTTCTGATTCAGTTTAAAATGACAAACAGCATTTGTTGTGCCCAAGTTAGATTTATACCAAAATTACCATATGATGGCACATACAGTCATCCTACTAGTGGCTGGAAAACTGGCTTGCAGGAGTGTCTGTCACTCAGATGGGCCACCATGCCAGTGAGCACATGGTGGAGATGAGGGAAGGCTGGACTAGAAGCAAGCTAGGTCTTCTGGGTCATCTCTACTCCTTTTTCACTTCATCACCATTTTCCCCACTGAGGTTGAATACAGGAATCTGCTGGCCATTCTTGAGCTCTAAGAAGACCTCATCAAGCTGCCACCTGAGAGAAACCAAAAGTACAGTCTCTCTAATCCATGAGCACTGAGGCAACAGCCATAGCCAAAAAAGGGGCGGGGAAAACAGTTGTTTTGAATAATGCCTTAAATTTTTTTAAACATGATTTTGTGTGAGTGCTGTGTCAACATCATGTTTCAACATGTCACCAGCTCTCATTATTTAACCAGCTTCGACTTCCAAGGCAGGCTTAAAAATGACTGACAGGCGAATGGAAGGGACATCAGGAAGGAGAAGGAGCAGTTTATTTCTCATTTCCTAATTCACAGTTCCTGGCCTGGAATCCAGCCAGCTCATGCACTAATCCCAGGCTCAGAGGTCAATGAGCCCAGGGTGAGCTAGGTGGGGCTGCCTGCTCCTTTTGTCCTTGGGAATTAAAACACAGTCTGGCTAAACAGCAAATATCTCTGAGAGAGGCTTCCAGTGGGGGAAGTGAGTGGATGTAGCTATTGGCAACCAGAAAAGCAAAGCCAATTAAGGGGTGGAGAGCTTATGCAAAGAATGTGATGAATAAATTCGGGAACAAGAGTCCATGCCCTTTATTCATTTTTAACAATTGAGGCAGTCAAGTGAGAAGCTGTAACATAGCCTCAAATTATGATAGAGCTAGATCACTATAACTGTAAAGTTTTACAAATTCAACAGCATAAGGAGAGGGCAATTCAGTAGACTGTATGGATAAACTGGACCCAGCTAAGAGCCACAGTACTGGCTTGCTGCCCAGGCCATGAAGCTTTCAGCTTCAAGCTTGAAAATTCTTCCTATGCCCACAGCCATTTAACGAGAAATAAAAATGGAGTCGGGCTTGCTTCCATTAGGAAGTCCTCCTCCCACTCCCCCACTGCTGTCACCTTCCCAGAATACCTCTGAAAGGGGCCACTTCTGGTTGAGTGGACGTGGAGATGACCCTCTGACTTGGATCCAGAGACAGGAATCTTCAACTGTGGGTGTAAAATGACAGAAAGGAGAGATGTAATTGGATACACTGTCATTTCAGAGAAGACAAAATGATGCTTTCTAGAGCTAAGCCTATAAAACCCAGTGATTCTCCACAGAAGCAAGTGGTTTTCTAACAGCCCAGCTGGAGAATCCACTTGATTTTCCAAATGTCCTGGCCCTCTTTGGATAGCTGGTGAGGTCAATGGCAGCCCTTCCATTTGGCAAGGAGCACTTCCATGACAGTGCTCTGGGTACTTCCAATGACAGCTCAAAAGTCCATTGTTAAAAACAGCAAACTCCTGATACACGCAGCAACATGGATGAGTATCAAAAACATGCTGAGTCAAACGGCCTTACACAGGAGGAGTATATAACTATTTGTGTTAAATTCTAGTACAGGCTAACCTATGCTGGAGAAAAAAAAGGAAAAATGACTGCCTCTCGTAGAGCTGAAAGATGTGAGAAGGGACCCACTGGGTAGGGCACAAGGGAACTCAAGCGCTGGGAACAGTCTACATCTAGATAACGGCTTGAGTGACACAATTGGGTGTATCTGTTAAAACTCATCAGATAGGACACTTGGATTTGTGCCTTTCAAGAATGTAAATTTTGCCAAAAAAAAAAAAAAAGGAACCATGTATTTGGAGATGAAATGTATTAATGTCTAAAAATTACTTTGTAATCCATCAAAATAACAGATTCATGAAACAGAGCAAAATTCTAATTGTTGAATCCAGGTACCAGCTAGAGGTGATCATAGTATAAATTCTTTTTTTTTGTACGTTTGAAATTTTTCATAATAAAATACAAAAAAAAAATTCACTGTTTTAAAGGGGGACCTATTGCCAGCAAATTGGTACATATTTTGACCTGGACCCTAAAGAAGAGGCTTTAAAGAAAATATAACACATGAAGGCTTGTTTGGGAAAGACAACACAGAGTTCTCAGTTTTTCCTTCATCCCCAGCACCATAGGCTGGGCTCGCACCACAGGGATGCTGCCAGGTGCTGCCATGCCCATAACCGGGGAGTCGGCCTGAGAGCCTCAAAGCCAGCCCCTAAGCAGTTGTTTGATTACACTTGATTTAGCAAAAAAAAATAGTGAATGCAATGTTTTTGGTTTCTCATGAAAACCAAAGGCAAGAGCCTCACAAAGCGGACACAGGCACAGTAACAAGGAAGCCCGTCATAAGACAGGCACCTCCCAGAGTGCCTTCCTGTGCCCCTGGAGATGGCCAAAGATACCTCTTGGGGTGGGGGCAATGGCAGGAGCAGGGAGGGAGTATCCCACCCATTCCAAATTGCCACCAAGAGAAGAAACTATTGAGGTACACATCTGTGCTTTCCAATATTCTTTCTTTAAACATACTTGAAGGAAGGGACAGGATTTGGGACATGGCTCCACAACTCAGGTGAATAAGCAGTCACCTAATCATACTTCAACAACAAATCTTTGGCCGGGCATGGTGGCTTACGCCTGTAATCCTAGCACTAAGGGAGGCAGAGGCGGGCAGATCATTTGAGGCCAGGATTCAAGACCAGCCTGGGCAACATGGCGAAACCCCATCTCTACTAGAAATACAAAAAGCCAGGCTTGGTGGTGCACACCTATCGTCCCAGCTACTCAGGAGGCTGAGGCAGGAGAATCGCTTGAACCCAGGAAGTGGAGGCTGCAATGTGCCAAGATCATGCCGCTGCACCCCAGCCTGGGCAACAGAACAAGACTCCACCTCAAAAAAAAAGAACAAATCTTCAGGGTCCTACTGTTAGAGTCAAGCTACAGCTTTTCTCTGGAGATGACAGAATTAAGCAACAGAGTATACACTGACCATCTCTGGATACTTTGAAGAAAAAAAAAAGAAATAAAGAAAGGAAAGAAAAGGGCAGAAGCAAGAAGGATTCTGAAGACCAGGAAACTCTGAGAGGCCAATGTCTGAACTGCGGGCAGCTGCACTTGTGTGGGCAGATGTAACACTTAACAGTTTGGTTCCTTCACCAGCCAGACCTTGCCAAAGATTAAAGCAGAAGTTCTGGTAAAGCAAAGTGTTGGTCATTGTTGACTATCTCACACACATACTTGGGAAAAAATCCCAATGTACGACAATGAACAACTCAAACATCTCACCTCTGGAAAAACCGTAAGAACTACAAATAAAGGACTTTGGGATACGAGAGCACATGGTGCATACAGGCATCCTTATAAACGGTTGATTATAAAGAAAGTAAGTGAAGAACCCTGACAGAATGTCAAAAACAGTCCACAAATTGGAAGACAAGCGCTGAGGCTCCAGATGGCTCTGACGCAGCAGACTCTGAACTCCTGTCACTACGGAGTCACAGCATTTGGCAGCAGTAGAGGCCAGAACCTAGCACCACAGCCAACACAGTCACGGCACGGCCAAGGGCCTGGGGATGTGGGGAAGCCCAGGAAGGCGCCCTCAGCACCACCAGGCCAAAGTGAAGGCTGGACAGAACAAAGCTCCCACCAACACCAGCATGACCTCACCCTACTCTTACTGGGGTTCCTTGAGCACAGGATCATGAAACTGATGCTGCTCTCAGCCCCGGCAAAGGCGCCTTTGGCGTGTACTTCCTCAGTGCTGCAGCTGGGCCCTGTGCTGAGAGAAATGCAACAGCCAGACCTACCCGCTGGCTTTCCAAGTTCTCAGCATTGCTGGGGTCTAGCCAAGTGACCAAAGACGGGGAAGCACACAGGGGCTCTGCCACACCAGGGGAGAAATCCAGTGGCCTGGCACAGAGTGAGCACTCTACACATGCCCAGCCCTTCCCTGTGCTCCTCCTGGGTGTCCTCTCTCACGCAGTGTCGCTGCCGTCCTTCCACTCACACCCATGCTGGACACTGGAGCCTCACCTCTGACCCACCCGCTCCTGACACATGACTGTTACCAAGTCTGCCGCAATGGACTTCACATCCATCTCTTGCTTCTCCAGGCCACACCTCTAGTTCATACTCTCACCACTGCACACCAGTGCGGCCACGCCTCTCTCCTAAAGGTGGCTCCCTGTAGCCAGTCCCTGGGCATTACCAATCTACACAAATTCACCTTCTTTTAAAAGCGAGTATTTTAATCAGAATACCAGAGCACAAATTACTTTTGTTGCTAGAAAAAAAGTCTCATTAGAGCTATGTCCATTAAGAAAATAATAAAAATAACAAAAAATAAGGTAGGTCAGATAACCTCACTCTTACCCTCCAAATACTTCATGGGCTTCTGCTGCCAGAGTCAAGCACACACACCTTCTAAGATGCTACTGTGGCTCTCTGGTGGCCACAGTCCCTCCTACCTGCCCACATCCACCTTGCCCACCTGTGCCTCCACTGCAAGGTCACACTGACAGGGTGTTCCTCTCCACCATTCAAAGTCCTCACAGCCATCTCCCAGGCCTCGAGCCACTCCCATCTAGGCCTGCACAACAGTGACAGGGTTTGCCTCACCCTGTCTTACTGAGGAATTTTCAACTGTAAACCCCCAAAAGCCTTCTGTACCTCTATTCCCCACATAGCTTAGAGTCATTCTTCAAACCAGGGCATATACTGAAAACATGCTTGTTAAACAGGAGAACAAATGTGTTTTACATGCAAGTGAGTGTGATCAAGTACAAAACGATATGGCTCAAAAAATGGGTTGGTATTCTGTGGAAGCCATGTAAATAAATTCACTTTAAAAATCAAAGTTTAAAGAGTTGGTTACATTTGAATGAGCACTGACTAGATATAGATGCATTTGTCTTTTTTGTTTTTATTTTAGAGATAGGGTTTCACTCTGTCCCCCAGGCTGGAGTGCAGTGACATGAATCATAGCTCATTGCAGCCTCCAACTCCTGGGTTCAAGCGATCCTCCTGCTTCAGCCTCCTGCTGGGATTACAGGTGTGTACCACCATGCCTGGCTAAATGATTGATTGATTGGTTGATAGACAGACAGACAGATTTGACTGGATGGATGGATAGATGGATGGACAGACAGATAAAGACAGGTCTTGCTAGATAGATAGATAGACAGACAGACAGACAGACAGACAGATAAATACAGGGTCTTGCTGTATCATCCAGGCTGGTCTCAAACTCTTGGGCTCAAGTAATCCTCCTACCTTGGCCTCCCAAAGTACTGAGCACTATCAAAGCCAACATGGTAGCAAACCACCACTGGTCATTTCTCTACTATCTTCAATTCAAGATGGTGACTTCAGCACACCCACTGCATTCCCTGCCACATCAATTCCCCAAAATGAAAGAAATGTATATAGAAATAATCTATAATAACATAAAATATATTTTATATAAACATTAAAATCCATAATAAAAAAACTTTTTTTTAAAGGTGCTAAACCCAGCTTTACTTAGTAGATTTTCCCATCCCAAATCCTTAACTCCAGCTTCCTCCAAGACTTTCCGGGAGACAATAGACTCTCCTCTCCTTCAGCAGGCACCAGCCTCCAGCTCGCAGGGAGAGCACATTACCTTGGCGTCAGCAATGTCCACAAAGTTGTCCCTGCCAGTGAGCTTGAGATGGTGGATGTTGACAGGAGGGCCCAGAGCTTCCTGTGCCTCGGGATGGTTCTGCAGCTGCTCCAATGCCAACTTGTAATATAAACTCCTGGAAAAACTCTCTAAGGATGAAATACACACTTTATTTTCCTTATTGAACTTGGTCAGGTAGAATCTACTAGACAGAAAATTAAATAATACAATTGATGCATGGGGTGGAACCAGAAACATGAAATTTGTGGATGGATGAATAATTAGGACCACCTTCTCTAAACTGTCCATATTACAGACTCAAAAACCAAAGCACAGGCAGGCGGTGTCTGCAGGGATGTGCAGATGATCTTGGGCCTTCATCTCATACAGACCGTTTCTGTGCCTCAGTATCTTCATCTTTCTTCCCTCATTCATTGCCTTATTTCTACATCTAAGGGGTTTGATCAGCTCTTCGCTAAGTTTCCTCTCAAGTCTAAAGTCCTATGATTCCATGACTTGGTCAAAGTGATGCGGCTGGCCCACAGCAAAGCTGAGGCCAGAATCCATAACACCTGACTTCTAAACATTGCCCCTTCCACTAAGTTGAGACATAAAATAGAAAGACCACACCATTAACAACAACAAAACCCTCAGGCCAAGAAACAGGATATGAGACTGTTCATTCATCGAGATTTAAGCCAACATTTCAAGTCAAACTCCTCTCAGTCTCAGGAATCCTTCTGAGCCCAAAGGCTACATGAGAACTCCAGGCAGCACCTCCCGGAAGCTGTAAGTTCTAATAATCAGCTGCCCAAGTGAGAGAGCAGAGGCAGAACTTCTCAAGCAGGGTGTTCAGTTTTGCATAAGAAAGTGCTTCCCTTCTGTAGGTCCCATTACACTAATGAAAGGGAGGGTGACCTGACCCTGAGAGGCCAAGGGAATGCCCCCTCCTGGGCTACTTCCCAGGAGTAAGGGGTACAGGGATTACCATAGGCATGAACAAGGTGCCAGCCATAATAGGAAAAGAAGGGGCAGAAGCTGGGTCCAGACGGCTAATCTTTGTTGAGTGATTTCTATGGCTAGGCACTGTTCTCAATATTTCACACACCTCACAATGCTCAATAGCTCTCATCTTGTGAGATTCAATTCTTACTTCATGCACAGGCACTAACATTACCACGCATCACATCAATAAGGTAACTAACACCCAGAAAGGTGACAGACTCACATAAGGCTGCATAGCTGGTCAAGAGCTGGAGCCCAGACTCAACCATTCAATCCAGGCAGTCAGCTGCAGTGTCCAGGTCTCGCCCACTTAGCAGCCTCCTAAGGGAAAAAGGCTGAACCCTGACCCAAAAATGCACCCATTCCTCTCATGTCCTGCCCCTGTCCCTTTGGCAGAGGAAGAGGAGGCCAAATTATTTAGTCTGAATCACCCCTGGGAATGCTCATCTGAGGCCCCCTCCAGACTCAGCAACTCTGCCAGCTCTGCAGGAAGGTGCAGAATGGCTGGAGAGGACACTGGAGCCTGTTTGCTTGTCTCCTGGTGACACTCACATCCTGGGAAGAAGCGAAAATGTTGCCCAGCGGATAAGGAGCTAAGCTGGGTAGAGATAAAGGAGCCTCAAAAAAGTCAGTCTAGAAAAAACTGCTGCTGCTTTGCCACCAGTAGCATTAAAATGACCTTAAATGTGCTGGCTACTGACAGTAATTGTGGCCTATCTTTACAAATTCTAATTTGAGTGCAGGGGGGCTGGAAGCTGCATCTGTCGGGATGTTGCCATTGTGGGCTCTGCTTTTATTTTCTGCCCCTGTCAGAGGTCCCTTCTCCATTAAATCAACAACAGAAAATGAAGTGCAAAAAAAGGCTGACAACACTGGACACATGGCCACAGCTTTCCTCACCTACGAACCATCTGGTACTCCCCTTCCCTCTGTCCTGTCTTTATATAATCTCAGAATCTTGACTGGAGCCCCTGTGTGTGCACTGGGCTGAAAGCCCATCGTGCTCTACTAGGCTTCTTATGCAAATGAGTCCTGGTCCTTTTATTTGTACTGGTTGCTCCCAGGAAAAACTGAGATTGCAGGATACAGAGGAAGTTATAGCCAACGAAATGGTGGACTAGCCTTTAAAACACCCTCTCATCCTTTCTCTAATCTACTGAAAGCATCTCAGGTATTTCCTCTGATGGAGGAGCAGGAGCAAGAATGCTAGGAGGAGGTCAGGCCGCAGGCGACTCACAGGATACTTACTTTGTATGATGAAATACGAAAGGGAAAAGGCCCCAGTACACAGCACACTGCCGTAAATGACAATTTTTGCTGGCGACATTGACATCCTGCTTCGTGGATGCTTAAAAACAAAAGATACAAATTTACTGTAGGATTCCCAATTTTGTGCCAAGGTGGTTTGCCTGGCTTGGGCCCCTCAAGGAAAGGAACATTAAGGAAACCAGCAAGGAGGCCAGGACGCCCTCCCTCATTTGCTTCCTTTCCAAATGCCAGGATTGGTTCTGCAGCCAAATCGAGTGCCCTCCTGGGGGTGCCCTCTCAAGAGTGGCCCATGTCCAGGACCCATGCGGTGGGAGCCCTGCCACCCCCAGCCAGCCCAGCACAGAGCGAGCATTCAGCCCACCATCCTGACAGACAGAGCCCAGACTGTGTGCCAAGCCCCGCGTGGCCAGGAAGCACAACCACTTTGTCTCAGGCCAACTGGTAAACAGGAAGCTTATCTTTTGTGGCAATAGCTGGTCCTATAAGCCTACAAATGGGCTGGAACTGTCACTTGTCACTGGCTCCTTTCTTTCATATTTTAAAAAATGCCCCACTCCCAGGATGAGGAAACTTTGGTTATGACTTTCAGGCTGAATGAACAGACAGAGGGGTGCCAGCTCAGCAAATATAACACACCACATCCACCCTGACGTTAGCTCCTGTCCCCTGAAGGCCCGGGTGGGACTGGGAGCAGCACATGGGAGCCAACTCTCCTCCTTCCTGGTGTCCATTTAACCACTGCTCACAGCGGCCTGGGCCTTTCTGAAAAGTTGCAAAACACCTGACCATAAAATAGTAGGACATGAGCTATAGGAGTAGGGCAGGAAAGGACAGGAGAGGGGTCACAATTCAAATGCCCACAGGGCCAAACATGTCATATAAAAGACAGCAGACACTGCAAAAACAAGAAACTAAGGCCCAGCCAAGGAGACAGCTTCAACCTGGCTCCAGCTGACTACAGCTATGTGGCCCCAGACTCACTGCATCTTTCCATTTATCAAGAGGGGCCAGAAATCTGATTTTTTATGTGAAATTGCCTGGATTCTAAATGTTGACAATCAGGTTTTAAAAACTGCTAACAAAATACATTTGTGAATCAAATTATTTCTGTGGGCCTTCAGTTTGCTTTGACCATCAGGGCATCCCCACCCTAAGTGAGATTTAGGTAAATTCCTGTCTTTGCTGACATTTATCCAAAAAGAACAGAGATTTTGGACAGACATGGAAATTCCAGTCTTAGATAAAGGAAAAAACTTAAGTGTTTGTGTCCCTACTTAAAGGTTTAACCTTCGATTTTAATTATGCTCCTTTCACAAAACAAAGCCTCTGATGTGTCCTAACGGGGTCAGAGATAATGCAGTGCAGAAAAGTTAGGTATAATGTGAGTTCCTTTGCCGGCTGGAACACATTCTCACCATCTGCTTCTCCACCTTCCAGAATACAGAGTATTAACAATTGTCCACCCATCACTTCTGAAGCCCTGAATGTAAATGAATCCATAGAAGCCCTGTTGGAGAAAGTTCCTCAGGTAGGTATTCTTTCTGAGAACTAATAACTACACATACCCTTGAATTGGGCTACAGTCGACCAGTTCTATACTAAAATATTTAATACAGGTTTATGTATATAAAGGGCTTTGATAAATTTAACAAAGGAAGGAGGGTGACATTTTAGATCATCTTTCTATTGTTTACTTATATGTTGTTTTGTTCAACTAAGAAATGGCTGTTGAAACCACAAACAAATGTACAGCAACTGCTGTGAGGATTCTAGCTAGTACCCTATAATACGTAAGTATCAAAATGAGTGTAAAGTCAATTACAGTAATGTGATCTGGAAAAGCCATTTAGTTCTCATAATGAAAATGGTCCGAGCATCTCTGAAGAATGTATTAGTCAGATCTTGCTTAATTTGAAAAGAGCTCAACAGGGTAAGGCAGCCAGACTGGGTTATGCAGAGGTTCCCAGAGTGTTACAGTTTCTAATGCCAGCATAAGACGCGAGAGAAAGAGCCGGAAACAACGTAGAAAATGCTCATCTCATCCCTCCTGTAAGTTAAAGCCACAAGTGAACTTTAAAGACCAGAAGAAACTGTAACTACTCAGGGAGTGACTTTCTTCTATTGTCTAACCCGAGAAAACCCTGGCAGGTTCTAATGAGGAACTTGGCCCTGGAACATTCCATTACCTTTGGTCACATCACAGCACGACTCTCTTGAAAATCATCAAAGGCCAGTTGTCTTGCAATGAGAAAAGATTTTACATTAAAATCATTTAAAAAATTTTTAAAGCCCAGTTCTCTTTAGTCGCATATGGCCAAGATTTATTACCAATTCCAGCTTTAGAATATGAACAAGAAGTTAAATTTAAACTCTAAAACTAGACTTGTCTGTGAAAGGCCCTGGTTTTCCACCCCCTCTTCTGCCAAATTAGGAAGAAAAAACAAAGTCTGCAGGTTTCCCGTCTGTGTCCTATGTACTTTGTGTTACAGCAACCAAAGAACCGGTGTGCACAAGGGAGAACTGCACGCAGCAGGTGCTTTGACCACAACACAAACATGGTGGCAGTCAGCAGGAGGATGGACCCGCAGAAGCAAGATGCTAGCAATAAAAGCTGAACAGAATAGAATGAAAACAGCACTTCAGAGTTAAAAAGAAACAATACTATAGTAAACCTATACATGGACTTTAACAATATTGATAATACCTAACACTTCTGACTCTTATTATGAGTCTTGTACTATTCTAAGCCACTTTACATAAAATAATTCATTTAATTCTTACAACCCTTTGAAGTAGGAACTATTATTATCACTCCCATTTTACAGATGAGTAAATTGAGGCACAGTGGTAGAACTGGGACTCAAACTCTGGCTCCAGCATCAGCTCTCTCAACCACTGTGGTACGCTAGCTTTAAGATATCTGATTAAAGCAATATTGAAATGTGAAAGCTGGGCGCGGTGGCTCACGCCTGTAATCCCAGCACTTTGGGAGTCCGAGGCAGGCGGATCACCTGAGGTCAGGAGTTCGAGAAAAGCCTGCCCAACATGGAGGAACCCTGTGTCTCTACTAAAAATACAAAAAAAAAAAAATTAGCCAGGCATTGTGGCGGTCACCTGTAACCCCAGCTACCTGGGAGGCTGAGGCAAGAGAATTGCTTAAACCCAGTAGTCAGAGGTTGCAGTGAGTTGAGATTGCACTACTGCACTCCAGCCTGGGTGACAGAGTGGGATTCCATCTCAAAAAAAAAAAAAAGTGAAAGTGGTGTCTCTGAGCCAAAATATATTCTTACTGTTCAGTGCAAAAGGCCTTGGCAGGCATGCCTTTCCTGCTATTTTTCCAGACAAGGTGGGTATATATTTATACCTTCATGCCTTCTTTTGTTTAGCAAATGGTCACTGAGGGTCTGCTCTGGTGAGACAATAAGAATATAAAAATACTATCAAGATATAAGGAATTCTCCTTGGTCCTGAGGAAAATATAGACAAACATAATTATAACACAGACAGATCTATCACATACAACTGCACAGCTGTACACTGCATAACTCTTGCAGGACACCATGCACATTGCAGATATCAAAAATTTGACAGTTTACCAATAGTTGGAAGTACTATAAAGAATCTTGAAGAAGGGGTGGGTGTCTTTTTCTAATTTGAACAAAGGTATCTTTGGGCTAGTAGCAGCCTGGTTAGTGCAACCAGACATATGCACCAAGAGAGGAAGTAACATGGAGGAAGTGGTCAACCCTGCTGCAGGGGATCAGCAGAGGTTTCACAGAGGAAGTTTACCTCGAGCAGAGAAAGGCGAAAGAGTAGAACAGCTTCAGATCCAGGAAATGACAAACAAAGGCAGAGTGGGCAGAAACAAGAGCTGCTGACGTATAAGGCACAGGAGAGGAGGCGCAGGAGAGGAGGCGCAGGAAACAGGCCCAGAAATGGAGGGGCGGCAGCGCAGGGGGTGATTACTGCTAAGAAAGACCCTCGACTCTGAGCTGTTGGAGTCTGCAGATGAGGGGCTACAGAAAAATCTCTCTGGGACAGAGTGGTGGGCAGATGGGGGAGAGGAAGCAATGCAGCAGGACTGCCAGAGGACAGCAAAGCCCAGAGCTAAGACCAAGGTAGCAAGCGTGAATCAAAAGGATGGTTTCTTAAAATATTTAGGATGGTTCTTATTTATTTACTTATTTTTACACTAACTCATTCCGAACAGGATGATGGAGCTAACAAAGATACATACTTTAGAAGAGAAGAAATAGATGAGGAAATGAAGATAAATGAAAAATGATTTTAAGAAAAGAAATAAGGCTGAAATAAAGTTAGAGCACAATAGGACATAGTCGTTCACTGGGTATTTCCTCAAGGTGCCACATATCAGCCACAGCTTCCTATCTGCTCAGTGGACAGGGAAGCCTGAGGAGCTACAAGGTCCAGAGTGTCCATGGAGAAAGGCAAACCCGCAGCTGAGGAGGAAGACAACAGCTGCTAAGAATACACGAAGCCTCAGAAAGCCCTAGCCAAGGCTCAGAAAAATTCTCTGGAGTGGCTGGTGTCGTAAATATACTGAGAATTAAAAATAAGACAACAAAAATAAAAAGTTCCCAACTGCCAAATGACTATTTTTTAAAACATCCAACTGTGAAAGCTACATTCGTACCCCCACCCCACCCGCCCAAAAAAACCCCAGAAGAATTATTTTTATAAGCGGCCAAAAGAGTGAGGTCTCAGGATGAAATTCTCTGACAACTACCTTGACTCAATGGAGTGCTCAGGCAATGAGGATCAACCAAGTCTCCTCGGAGCCCTGCCACGTCAAAGCAGGGTTGGGGGTGCGAGTCGGGGGAGGCAGGAGATGTGTTCAGGGGTGAGTTGGGGACAGCAGGGGTTCCTTTTCAACCCGATTCAGTTTACCTGCCCCTTTAGCTGTCTTTTGAATAGTGTTAAGTAGCCCCCAACCTCACAAAACAACAAAAATTCAAAAAGGCACTGTAGAGGAATAGAGATGGATTTTAGGCTAACTGCAAGAATGTTACCTCTTAGAACTAGTCTTCTGGTAAGAAGTGAAAATTTAAAAATGTGATGTGTCATTCTCTCCAATAAACTCAAATTCAATCAGTCCACTACATAGCCAAGTAAGGGCAGATTTATTTGCTTTACAGTTTGCCAAAAGGCAAGGGTTGCATCCCTATTGAAAATCAAGGAACTTGTTCGCCACAGGAAGGTAGCACAAAGCACTGGCCAAGGTCTCTCAGGAAAGCAGTCTTGGCTTTCCTCGGATACACAAAGGGGTGACTTTGGCCTCTAAAGGCAAATAGTTTATAAACCTTTTCCAAAGTACTAAACCCTTTCTAGAGCCAAAGTATAGTCTAAACAGATGCAGCAGCTGCTTGAGCTGGCACAGGCTGGAGGATCCTCCTGTCAGCCTCCCCTCAGCGCCAACCAGATGAAGCATCACCAAGGGGATCAACAGGAACAGCCAACCAACAGGAGGCGGCAGAATTGATGCTGGAACAGTTCCATGCCTTCACTTTAAGGAGGCCTGGCAGTTTGCACTGTGGCACTCTTGGGAGCCCTAAGCCACTACATGAGAAGTATGGTTATCCTGCTGGTGGAGTTCTTGTTACATAAGAAGACCATGTTAGAAGCCTCTTTGTGAAGAAGAGGCCAAAGATGGGTGGGAAGGAGATGCCCCACTGATCCAATATTCCAGTTGAACCCAGTCACCCCTACCAAGGCACTAGCCATGTGAATGAGCTGTCATGGACATTCTAGTTTAAGTGGGCTACCAGATGACTGGAGTACCAGCTGAACATTCGTGGGGCAAAAGAACCAACAGCTGATCCAAGTCAACCTAAAGAATTGTGAAAGATAATGAAATTATTTTAGTTGTAAGCTACTAAATTTGGTTTGTTATGCAGCAACTGAAAATTAAAAGACCTTTTACAATATCTTCTGAAAGGATTTTTAAAAACCTCTCTCAAATATATGTTACTTTTAAGAGCAACAATTTAAAAAGCAAAGAGACTGAAAAATAGAAGACCTGGAATATTCAAACAAACACAAGCAGAGTAGAAATATTCGAAGAGTTAGATTTAAGGCAAAAGGTATTTAATTGAGACAAAGATAAACAATATAGTAGTTATGAACATAACATAGCAAACATTATACCAAAATAGATAGCCAAAAACTGCCACAAATATTAAAAAAAAAAAAAAAAAAGGAAAAGAAAAGAACTACAGAGGGAGAACACAGATCACTTTCCAACTTTAGCAAATCCAGCTAACAAAAAAGCAATCAAGGCTGGGTGTGGTGGCTCACCCCTGTAATCCCACCACTTTGGGAGGCTGAGACAGGAGGATTGTTTGAGCCCAGGAGTTCAAGACCAGCCTGGGCAACACAGCAAGACCCTATCTCAAAAAGAAATAAAATATAAAATAAAAATAAAGCCATCAAGAACAGAGAATCTGAGTAATGTAGTTTTTTACCTTATAAGGTACAACATGTGTGTATGTGTATCTGTGGAGATATATGTGTAAATACTGAGACCTTCCAGTGCCTAGCAGGTGGCACCCATCCCATAAAGCTTTGTGGGACTGGCAAACCATCCCATTTTCAATGCTCAGTCCTGTGACTACTTCCTGGAAAGTAAATCCGAACCACTCGTGAGAGGGCAAAGCAAGTACATAGATCAGCAATTATATACAATCAACTTCATCTGAACCACAGCAAAAATTTCTCTCATGCTATTGCAAGTGGCTAACCATTATCCCTAATTTTAAAAATTACAGTAAAAATTTGAAAGTTAACTTTTAAATTAGAAGATGGAAGAACTCAAATCAGTTTGATGCCATTTTCAATGAGAATAAACTAAACTGAAAATGTTAACAGTTGTTATCTATTCATTCAATTAACACGTATTTGCCAACTGCATCGAAAACCAGGTGCTGTGCTAGGCACTGGAAATGAAGAGAACAAAACAGGCCATTAGTGGACCTTACCCTGTGCTGTAGTGTAAGGAGACAAACAGTAAACAAATAAGATCACTTTGGTTAGTAATAAGTACTTTTAAAAAACATAAAATAGGGTGCTAAGAGAATAAGAAAACCCACAGACTAGGAGAAAATATTTACTAAAGATATCTGATAAAAGAATTGTTACCCAAAATATGCAAAGAACTTGTAAAATTCAACAATAAGAAAACAATTTAACAATGGGCAAAACAGCTGAACAAATATCTCACCAAAGATATACAGAAGGCAAATAAGCATATTAAAAGATGTTCAACATCTTATGTTTATTAGGAAACTGCAAATTAAAACAACGAGATACTGCTACACACTTTTTAGAATGGCTAAAATCCAAAACACTGGCAACACCAAATGCTGGCAAGGATATGGACCAACGGAGACTCTTATTTGTTGCAGTTGGGTCTTATTTGTTGCAGTTGGGAATATAAAATTGTACAGCCACTTTGAAAGACAGGTTGGTGGAAGGTTCTTACAAAATTAAACATACTCTTCCACATGATCTTGCAGTTTTACTCCTTGGTAGTTGCCAACATGAACTGAAAATGTTTGTCCACACAAAAACCTGCACACATAGATGTTTACAGCAGCTTTATTCATATTTGCCAAAACTTGGAAGCAATTCAAGATGTCATCAATAAGTGAATGGATAAACTGTGGTAAATCCAGACAATAGAGTATTACTCCACTTTAAAAAGAAATGATCTATCAAGTCATGAAAAGACATAAAGGGGCTAGGTGTGTTGGCTCATGCCTGTAATCCCAGCACTTTGGGAGGCCAAGGTGAGAGGATCACCTGAGGTAAGGAATTTGAGACCAGCCTGGCCAACATGGTGAAACGCCATCTCCACTAAAAATACAAAAATTAGCTGGGCATGGTGGCGCATACCTATAATTTCAGCTACTCAGGAGGCTGAGGCAGGAAAATCGCTTGAACCCAGGAGGCGGATGTTGCAGTGAGCCGAGATTACGCCATTGCAGTCCAGCCTGGGCGACAAGAAAAAAACTCCGTCTCAAAAAAACAAACCAAAAAGAAAAGACATAAAGGAATCTTAAATTACTATTACCAAATGAAAAAAAGCCAATCTGAAAGGCCATATACTGTATTCCAACTATATGACATTCTAGAAAAGGCAAAACTATGGAGGCAGTGAAAAGATAAGAGGCTGCTAGATGTTTTGGGAGAAAGAGGGATAAATAGGTGGAAGACAGACAATTTTTTAGCACAGTGAAACTATAGTGGTAGAAACATGTCATTACACAGGTGTCAAAACCCATAGAATGTACAACACAGAGTGAGCCCTAATTTAAACTATGGAGTCTGGCTGAAGATGATGGGTTGGCACTGGTTCATCAATTGTTAACAAATGTCCCACGTTGGTGTCTGATGTTGGTGGGGGAGGCTAGGGACTGGAGGAGGGAGAGGATATGTGTGAATTCTCTTACTTTCTGCTCAGTTTTGCTACAAACAAAACTATTTATTTTAAAAAATAAAATATATTTTGGCTGGGTGTGGTGGCTCAAGCCTGTCTGTAATCCCAGCACTTTGGGAGGCCAAGGAAGGCAGATCACTTGAGGTCAGGATTTCGAGACCAGCCTGGCCAACATGGCGAAACCCCGCTTCTACTAAAAATACAAAACTTAGCCAGGCATGGTGGCACATGCTTGTAATCCCAGCTACTTAGGAGGCTGAGGCAGGAGAATCACTTGAACCCAAGAGGCAGAGGTTGCAGTGAGCCAAGATCATGCCACTGCACTTCAGCCGGAGTGACAGAGTGAGTGTGACTCCATGTCAAAAAATTAAGATTAAAAAATAAAATTTTTTTTAAAAAAAGTTACCACTGAAAAGAAATTAGCTCAAAGATGTGATGTCATCTGAGAATAAATCAAACCTCTTGAAACTAATATATAACATAAACACCTGATAAAACGTGCTAATATTCATATTCATATATTATAAAATCCAAATACTGTGTGAAATCTAATTGTTTTCTCAACTGCACTTTCTTAGGACCAAATAACATAGTAAGGGGTTATTCTCTCTCTAAAATGTACTGTAATTTCACTCCTCCCTCTGGCCAGCGTTCACTATCAAAACCTTGAAATATTCAAGTGGGTAATGTATGTGAAGACTCTCTCAAAAATAAGCAAACAAATAAATAGGATGACATGCTAGAATATGAAAGGGGGAAGGCACAATTTTAACTCTGGCAGTGAAGGAAGGCACCTCTGCCAAGGTGACATTTAAGTTGAAACTGGAGGATCATTTGAAAACCAGGGGAAGAGCACACCAAACACACCAAGGCTCAGAGGCAGCCACAGGCTCTGTATCTTCAGGAAGCAGAAGGCAGCCTCATGAAATGAGGTGTGGAAGAGGAGGGCAGGCAAGAGGGCAGGGTGTTCATCAAGCAGGTTTTGTAGGTATGGCAGGGAGTCTGGATTTTACTCAAAGTGTAATGAGAAGGTGCTGAGGGTTTCAATCAGGAAGTGACACAGTATGACTTGCTTTTTTGTTTGTTTCAAGATTTCTCTAGAAAGGACAAGAATGGAAGCAGGGAGTCCAATTAAAAGGCTCCATGGCAGAGTTGGTGGTGGCTTGGACTAGCTGGTAGCAGCAGACATGCAAAAAAGTAAATACACTTGAGATATGAAGCAGAATTAACAGGACTTGTTGACAAATTATTAATAGAAATTGGGGAAAGAGTGAAGGACAAGGCACATAGCAAAGTGATTTCTGAATTTATCAATATTATCCTTAAACCTCCTTACAAAAAACTTGAGCATTCAAAACTACCATGCAGTTGGAATTTAGTAATGATAAAGAGTCTTGGTGGAAAGTTTTAAATAGAAAACTATGATTTCTAAATCATTAGTCATGATGTCTCATCTGCTTGAACAAATGCATTTCAAGGCCATTCTCTTATAGATGTCAAACCACAGCAAGAAGGTATTCAGTACTTTCTGGCATAAAAACTTCATAGAATGGACTCTGATCCATAACCATTTTGCAAGTGAATATGACTAGGGCAAACTCTATTAAACATTTACTTCAGCATTCCTATTAAAAGCCTCCATTTCAGGAAAAGAAAGCACTTACAAAAATAAAACAATTTGGTATCAGTGATTACAAAAGGAATCTGGGAGATTTGCGGTTGACTCTTCCCTCCCTAGAGCCCTCCCTTTTTTCTCACAGACTCACGTGTTTGCCTTCTACCTGTCTGGGCAGTCCTCTCCCCTCCCCTGCCTGTTTTATATAGCCCCTCATTCTATGTTAGGGGCTGAACTGTGTCCTCCCAAAATTCCTATGTTGAAGCCCCAATCCCCAGGTACTCAGAACATCACAATAGTTGGAAAAAAGGTCTTTAAAGAGGTAATATGAGATTTTCAGGGTGCATCTTAACCTAATAAGAAATCTTGACTCAGACATACACACGCACAGAGAAAAGACTATGTGAAGACAAAAGGAGAGGGTGGCATCTACAAGCCAAGGCAAGAGGTCTCAGAAGAAACCAAACCTGACAACACCCTCCTCTTCAACTTCTATCTCCAGACCTGTGAGAAAATAAATTTATGTCATTTAAACCACCCAGTCTGTGCTATTTTGTTAATGACAGACCTAGCACATTGATACACTCTATATACCCTTTCCTACTCCCTCACCCCAAGAACATCTCATTCAGGGGCCTGAATCTAGGTCTACCAAAATAATTCCCACATCTCTATCTCTAGGCCAGGTGTCCCTTCTGCACTTGAAGTTTCTATCAAATACTTCAACAAGTCCCCAGGTGAGCTCCTGACCTGACCCTCCTCCACTCCACACCAGCTCTCCCCTACCTGCATTCCCTCCTTAGTGAATGGAACCAACCCAGGTGCCTAAATCAGATACTTGGGAGTCATCCTCACAAAAACAAAAGTAGCTTCCATATGTTTACTCAACATCTAAGAGCTTTGCACGTATCTTATCAAATCTTCTTAACGGTCTTATAAAGCAGGAATTACTATCCCTATTTTATAGGTGAAGAAGTTGAGATTTGGGTTAAGTAATTGTCCAGAGCCATTCCTTTAAGTGACAGAGTCAGGATTTGAGCCCAGGTCTGTCTGACTCCATCCAGGGCCTATGCTTCTAACCTAAATTACCCCCCAATCTAATCAAGCTCCCTCAAACCCATCAAATCTGTTTCCTAAATATCTTTTGATGTTTTCCACCTCATCTTTATCCTCCAAATGCCCTAATTTGGCCCTTCAGTATCTCTTTCAACCAAGGGGTTATCAAGACTGCTCTGCCTTTGGCTTCATTCCTCTCCAGTCTAGAATCCTCCTAATATAGAAAACTCATTGCATCCCATTCGTCTATGGCTCCCCATCATATTCAGAATAAAAATCTAAGCTTCTTTGCATTACATGGTCTTACTGCCCAGTCTTCTCACCACATTCTTAAATCCCAACCATGCTCCTGAATTACACTGAGCAAATCTGAACTGCTGTTCTCAGAACATGGTAAATGCCACAGGTCCTGGCACTTCCTGTCCATCCTGGCAACCCTAACCACCCTTTAAGTCTCAGCTAAAATGCTAATTTTAGTGTTAGAAGATCTCCTTGGCTTACCAAGGCAAACTTAATTTTTCTTTCACCTGTACTTTCACAATAGTTACTTTAGTATGCTATGGTTGTTAAATTATCTAATTCTCAATAGACATAAAACTTTTTTAAGGCTAGGATTGGGTTTTCCATTTTAGAACGCCTAATATCTAACACAGAATAGGAGCTCAATAAAATGTTTATGGCATTAATATAACGGGATGTTACTAGACTTGTGGTAGGTAAAGAGTGGGATTCTACTAAGAAACAGACCTTTCCAGAAAGAAAATAGAAATTTCCTAGATCGCAACACGGAGTTTCTATGTAACTTCCATCACTCTTAGAGTGTGGTCCTTGTACTTCTGGAGGGCCTTGAGACTCTTTCAGGGAGAACACAAGGTCAAAACCATTTTCACAAAAACACTAATATGTTACTTGTCCTGAAAAGGAAAACTGTATCTATCACCAAATAGATAAGACTTTGCTAATGAGATTAATGATGAAACTAATGAATATGAGTTTTTGATAGTTATAATAAAATGTTTTACATTTTAATGATCCATATAAGTTAGTAAAAATCAGTATTTTTTAAATGACCAAGGCATCGTATTACAAAATCATGCAAGAGAAATTAATTCATTTTAATATAATTTAATAAACAAAAGGTTTACTGATCAGGCTTCAGATTACATACGACAATTAACCTTTAAGAAATTACCACTTGGCAAGTTTTGGTGTGGTATCAAAGAAGGTCTACAATTATCTGAAAAGACTATTAACATGAAAAAGCTATTAACATGCTTCACCCTTTTCCAACTACCTATTTGAGGACAGATTATTTTCATATATTTCAACCAAAAAAAATACTGTGACAGATTGAATGCAGAAGCAGGTACATCTGTCTTCTATCAAGCCAGACATTAAAGAATTTTTGAAATAATGTAAAACAATGTCATTCTCACTAAATCTTAAAATTTCCATAAAGATATACCATTTATGTTAGTGTTACCTGGGTTTATTTTCTCAAAATGAATAAGTATTTTTAAAGTTCCCAGTTTTAATTTCTAATACAGTAATAGCAACAGATATAACCCACATAAACAACAAAATGTAAAGGGGCCCTGATACCAAAATATTTGAGAATTGCCTCTCTAAGGAACCAAGAGGCCCAAGCTCTCAAAACTCAGGCCTATCCCAACTGCTCTGTTATTACTATTTATGTCATAAATCAAGTAAGGATCTGAAAAAGTCTTGATATAGTTTATTTGTCCTCCAAAATCTCATGCTGAAATGTAATCCCCAGTGTTGGAGGTTGAGCCTGGTGGGAGGTGACCGGATGACTGGGGTCCATTTCTCATGAATAGGTTGGCACCGTCCTCTTGGTGCTGTCGTTACAATAGTGAGTGAGTTTTTGTGAGATCTGGTTGTTTGAAGTATGTGGCACCTCCTCTAGCTCTTTCTCTTGCTCCTGTTCTTGCCATGTGATGTGCCTGGTCCCACTTTCCTTTCTGCCATGAGTAAAAGCACCCTGAGGCCTCTCTAGAAGCTGAGCAGATGCCAGCACCACACTTGTACAGCCTGCAGAACCACGAGCCAATTAAACCTCTTTTCTTTATAAATTACCCAGTCTCGGGCATTCCTTTAGAGCAAAATAAAAACAGCCTAATACAAGTCTATTCTATGCCATTGATCTATTTGTCAATCCTTGTGACAATACCACTCCAACTTATTTAGGTTTACCGCGATAATTCTGCATTTCAACACAGATTTACTACATCAAAAATTAAAGACAAAAACTTACAGGCTCATACCTGTGGTCCCAGCTACCGAGCAGGCTGAGGCAGGGCAGGAAGATTGCTTGAGCCCAGGAGTTTGAGACTACAGTGAACCCTGATCATACCACTGCACTCTAGCCTTTGCAACAGCAAGACCCTGTCTCAAAAAAAAAGCCTAAAAAAACCTAAAACTCTATACCTACTGAACATCAACTCTCCATTTCCCCTTCCCCCGAGCCCCTGGCAACTACCATTTTATTAATACACTCTGTGAATTTGACTACTTTAGATACCTCATTTAAATGGAACACCTAAAGCCACGCACAGTGGCCATGCCTGTAATCCCAACACTTTGGGTGGCCAAGGCAGGCAGATCGCTTGAGCTCAGGAGTTTGAGACCAGTCTGGGCAACATGGTGAAACCCTGTCTCTACTAAAAAGAGAAAAATGAAGGATTCCTTAAGCCCAGGGGGCAGAGGTTGCACTGAGCCAAGATTATGCCATTCTACTCCAGTGTGGGTGACAGAGTAAGACCCTGTCTCAAAAAATAAATTTTTTTTAGAAAAATTGAATCATTTAGTACTTGTCTTCAAAAAAACAGTGAGAGAGAGAAAGAGAGACAGGGTCTTGCTATAGTGCCCGAGTGCAATAGCTATTAACTGCTGTGATCATGGCATACTAATTTCTAGGTTCAAGCAATCCTCCTGCCTCAGCCTTCCAAGTAGCTAGGATTACAAGCAGGTGCCACCACACCCTTTATTTGTCTTTTTGTTATGGCTTATTTCACTTAGCATAGTATCAAGGTAACCAAATCCTCTTCCTTTTTAAGGCTAAATAATATGTGTCCATATATTTTTAAATCATGTAAAATCTGTGGTGTTTTAAATCAGGACAGTAGTTACCTCTGGGGAATATGAAGATAGCATCTAGATACCACATAAAGAAATATGGAATATAAATAACATTTTATTTCCTGAACTGTGTGGTGATTACAGAAGCACATTCACCTTGCAGTAATCCCTGTTCCATCTTTAGAAAAATCACTTACTTGACACTAAATACCATTCTAAATTTATGAACAGGTGGCACACTGCTGTAATGCCAGCTACTAGGGAGCGTAAAGTAGGAGGGTCACTTGAGCACAGTGGTTCAAGGCTGCAGTGAACCATGATCATGCCACCGTACTCCAGCCTGGGCAACAGGGTGAGACACTGTCTCTAAAAAATAAATAAATTTATGAACAGCTTCAACAAGCTTGCTCCAGAGCTAGCTATCAGCTAGGATGAGCTCTCCCTAATATGCTATAAAGCAGAACAGAGCCCCTGTCGGCTTAAATCAACTGACATTTATCATTCCGCTAACATTTCCTTTAGGTCTTCAGTCTTTATTTTTCTTTTATTTTCAAGTACTTCTAAATTCACATGTTCTCACATGACTTTTCCTTTTATGCAAGCATACTAGAAGTCTGTGTAGTCACATAGGAGAATTGGTTATTTCAAAATATTCTTCTGAGGGGTGACTGTGAAATTTATTCCATTCTTGTATAAAATTACTCCATGATCCAGAAACAAGAAAGGAAAGAAGAAATGAACTTCTATTACACACTTCCTGGCACAGTGGGCCTGAGCTAGGTGTTTTATATGTTAATGGTTAAAAAAAAAAAAAAGAAAAGAAAAAGAAAGAAAAAAGAAAACTTTCATCCACTATAACACCATTATTACTACTGTGAACTATAGCTTCAATGAAATGGGGGTGGGGGGAATGACACAGAAATTTTCCTGAAAAGATTTGAGCTTTCAATCTAAATCAATGCCTTATGAGATCACAAAACATACTGCTTGATATCCCAAATTATATACAGTATTTAACAAGTACTATAGAAATCAAAATTGAAAAAAATCAACTATTAATCCAAGGATCTGCAGTTTTGAGGAAAATAAATCATTACTATTCCATGCTTTAAAGAAAATACAATGGCTCCTTTTGCTATAGTTTAAATAGAAAAGGTATTGCTTAGGTAAACATTCACATACATCACTCTTCTGTACTCTTCAGGAAAAAAATACAAAAGCACTGTCCTATTCAAACGTGTGGTTTCACAGAACTTGAGAAGAGTTCTGCAAAACCCAGCTCAAGTAGAGTATATTAATTCATTCTCACACTGCTATAAAGATACTACCTGAGACTGAGTAATTATAAACAATGAGATTTAATTGAGTCACAGTTCCCCATGGCTGGGGAGGCCTCAGGAAACTTCCAATCACGGCAGACAGGGAAGCAGGCACCTCTTACATGGCTGCAGACAGGAGAGAAAGTAAAAAGCCCAGGGGAAAGCCATTTACAAAACCATCAGATCTCCTGAGAACTCCCTATCATGAGAACAGCATGGGGGAAACTGTGTCCATGATCCAATCACCTCCCTCCCTCCACCAGTGGAGACTACAATTCAAAATGAGACTTGAGTAGAGACACAGAGCCAAACCATATAGACATAGTAAATTTGTCCTTTCTTTTGCCTTTTTGTTCTTTTGGGGCCCTCAATGGGTTGCACGATACCCACCTTATTGGTGAGGGAGATCTTCAGTCTACTGATTCAAATGCTAATCTCTTCTGAAAATACCCTCACAGACAACTCCAGAAATTGTGTTTAACCAGCTATCTGGAAATCTTGTAGCCCATCTTTTAGCCACTTAAAGTAGATGTCCAATCTTCTTCAAGTTATATACTTACATTAAAGCTGACACATAAAAGTAACTATCACAGCTGGAAGCAGTCGCTCACACCTGTAATCCCAGCACTTTGGAAGGCCGAGGCGAGTGGATCACGAGGTCAGGAATTCAAGACCAGCCTGGCCAAGATGGTGAAATCCTGTATCTACTAAAAATACAAAAATTAGCCAGGCATGGTGGCGAGTGCCTATAATCCCAGCTACTCAGGAGGCTGAGGCAGGGAATTGCTTGAACCTGGGAGGCACAGGTTGCAGTGAGTGAAGATTACGCCACTGCACTCCAGCCTGGGCAGCAGAACAAGGCTCCATCTCAAAAAATAAAAATAAAAAATAACCATTGCAGCTGGGAATGGTGGCTCATGCCTGTAATCTAAGCACTTTAGAGGCCAAGGCGGGTGGATCACCTGAGGTCGGGAGATCAAGACCAGCCTGACCAACATGGTGAAATCCCGTCTATAAAAAAATAAATAAATAAATAACCATTGTGTGGGCTAATTACAAAATAAGCCAGTTGGCTTTGGGTGGCCTTGCAATGAAATGCACAGTAGAAGCACTACACTGTCTTCTCCCACAGTATCGCCCTCTTTTGAGGACCCAACATCCAGTATAAAATGGTATCCTTAATTTTAGGGATCTTGTCTTTGCCTTCGGCTGTGCCTGCTTATTAGGCCCTAAAAAAATGCATACTACCTGGCCCTGTTCCTCCAAGGGCTCCACCCTAAAGCCAGTAATCCAATTAAGAAACTGGCAAACGAAAAATCTTAACAAGTGCTCAATCTTCTGCGTTGCTATATATGTGTTGTGCGTAATGTCTATAAAAAGAGCTCTAATTGATTGGCTTAAAGAAAAATAAGTACTTAAATATTTTTTACCTCATGTGACTTTAAGAAATAAAAATAGTCTTAAGGATTATTGGCAAAATGCAAATGTTGTCAAAATGCAAACAGGCGGTCTAAGTCACATAACTTAGATACTAGGTTTGCTAAATGTTCCAAGGTTGTATACTGCCTGCTTTAGAGATAGGTAAGGCCTGGGACACATGGAGCTACATGCCGAAAAGTCAAACTTTATCTGCACTTCTCTCTGGGTCTAGGATCCACATCTAGTATAGAATTAAAATCACTTACTAACCAGGTTTTTCACCAAAAATAAAAGTTGCTAAAAGTTAACACTGAACATTAACTAAACTCAAAGGCTATTATGTGATCTTTTCATAAGTCGGGCATTGGAATAAATGCATAGTAAGCAGGTCTTAAGACACTCACTTATCCGCCCTCTAGTAAAAGGGTTATAAAAGGTTTATAAAGATTTCACCTCACAGCCAAATTGGTTATGATTAGATGCAATTATCTATAAGGTTTCATTTAAATAAATTGGAGTTAATGTTAATAAATTAAAGCAAGGGTAAACTTTGGCTTTGAACAGGATTTCCATGTCATAGTAAAGGCTAGTGAAAGGTTTTGCCTTTTGAGTCATCATTTTGGCAAAATAAATAATTTATGGCAATCTGGAATTCTATTTTATAATATCAAATGTTCTAAACCTCTAACATTTAACAGGCATCCCAATTTTAACTTCAAGTTTCAAAATTGTCCTTCTTGATGCCTGGCTTTTTGGATTCAGAAAAGAGGTAAACAAGATTATTTGACGAGTTTAGTCACATGAGATTGCCAAAATGATGTCCAACCTTCTTTAAGTTATATTTTGGTGAGTAATAGTAACATATGCTCCAAAATTGTATGGAATTTCTAAAATTCTAATGTCTAAGTATATGCTATCAATCATAATTAAGGGTAAAGTTATTGTAAACCATGGAGAGAGATAAACTTGTCAGTCATGTTTTTAACTGTAACTATCTTGGAAATTTTGTTATTCACAGACAATTGTCTTGCTTTATTCCTTCTCAAAAGACAATTGATAATCAAGCCATATTAAGAACTTTAACAGATGTTCTCAAATGCAAGTTTTTTTAAATAGCTTTGAAGATTGTAACATTGGAACAGAGAAAGAATGTATAGGACTCATAAAAAACTGACCTGTTCACAAATATTAAGGAAAACAAGAGTTAAATAAATGGACTGCAATCAGAAAGTTAAAGCAACCTTTTTGACTTTTGCTTGAAATTTTGCTGATCCTTATTTTGTTTTTCACAGTTAAGGAAACTTATTTTGAATTGTTTATGGCCTTTAACAATTGAATAAGGTATACTCCTGTGAGCAAAATTTGGAGCATGTTTATTTTTCTCTACCTGGTTCCTCTAGAATTTGGAAACTATCTGTGGGTACTCTTAACTTATGGCAATATAGTTGTTTGCATCAGTGCAGTAAGAATCCATTTTTCTTTGTCAACAGGACACAATTGGAAAAACTGGTTATTTCACCAAGGCTTTGACTGAAACAGTGTGTTTCCCTTTAAGGAATCAAGCTTGACATGCAGAGCCAATAAAAGCCCCTTGGGGAGAACTAGCCTCATACCTTGTCTACACAATCTCTCCACAGGGTTCCTAATCTGTAGTCAGTAAAGAATGTCACTTTCTAACAGGTCCAGGAGCTCCAAGTTTATCTTGGGACCTGAAGAGGAGAGGATCACCCAACTCACAGGTATTTGAGGATACAAATCCACGGCTGGGGTCGGCTTTAACGGTCTTATCTGAGATTCCTTGTGGAACAGAGTTCCATCAAAGCCAATCCAAAAGACGTATGTAGAAATAACCATTCTTGCTGCACTTTATGCAAATAATCAGGCCAAGTATAAGACTAAAGTTTAGTCTACAAACAACACACACAGTCCTATCAAAATTTGTTTTTACCAAAAATTAAGAGTGGAAGGAGAAATTGTGCTCCAAAGCTTATCATACATTTGTCATTAAATCCTAGTCTCATTAACTGTTTTTAAGCTTTTTGCCTACATTTTAGACTAACCCTGCTTATTCCTGTGAATCAAGTGGTGATCTCCTACAGCTTGGAAGAAACAAAAGGGGATGGGTAACGTAAGAATCTGGATCAATATACCAGTTCTGGGCAATTATTCTGCAAATTTTGCCAGGTAATGAAAGTGAGTGGGGTGCCCATAACCCTGAGGTTCCTTTGTTTGGGAAATAAAACTAAGGAACTTCATAAACCCCCAAAGGGAAATTCTGTATCTTGGCAAGCAAAATTTTAGTTCCCAGCACACTTGTGGGAAGTGCTATCCTCACTCTACTATTTGCAATAGGGTTATACATGGTAACACCTTCTAACTGAAATATTAGACAGACAGCTTATGTCTTGTATCAATATTTGGACCCTATATACTTAATACTATAACTCGAATTGTTTCCTCTCATCTCGAAGCAATCAAGCTCCAAATGGTGCTGCAAATTGAACCAAGCATGTATACGCCATTCTTCCAAGGACCCTTAGATTGACCCCAGGAGAAGCCCTTGCTGTTGTTCCCCATTTGATGCCCCTTTTCAGCAGAAAGTAGCCAGAAAGAGTCATTGTCCAAAACCCCCTAACAGCAGTTAGGGTGACATCTCCACAGAGGGGAATGTTATAAGAGCTATTAAGAAATTATTTTAGGCAGATAGCAAGGAAAAGAGGTCCTTGAGAAATTTTTATTTCTTTTAAAGCGGCTCCAGAAATGTTCCTTGTGCATCAAGAAAGCTCCAGCTCTTAGAGCCAGGCCAGCAACCTTTGATATGCAAATCCAGGCCATTAGAAACTGGGTCCACCCAAACATGGTGATTCCTATCCCCTTCTTCTTGCCTTTGCCTCACAGGTGTCTAGCAACATGGCCACCCCCACATATTCCTGGTGTAGAGCACCATGGCACCCTGGATTTGCATATTAAAAGGTTAGGGTGGGAGGGCCAGTTCCCCCCTCCCCAGGGCTATGTGAGTGACATGCCTGGTCAAACCAATCCCCTGAGTCCTATGCAAATCAGGCACCACCTCCTCCAGCCTCCTCATATAAGCAGCCATTGTTCTGCCACACATGGGGTATTCTCTTTGTTCGAATCCCCCCTACCTTTATCTCTGTACAGGGGAGCAGAGCTGTTTTCTTCTTCCTTCCTTCTTTCTTGTCTATTAAACTATCCACTCCTTAAAACCAAAAAAAAATTTTTTTTTTTAATCTTCGTATCAAATAACTTTACCCTACCCAGGACTTGCCCACAACTCTGTTCTTGGCTTAAAATTTAAAATACTGGTTCACTTCCTGATGGAAACAAAGGAGAGAGGGAGGTGCTCATGACTCATTATGGACAGAGTGAGGGCTGACATTACAGTGAGGAAGGAAAGGAAAGCGGGGCCCTGGCTGAGATTAAGTACCAAATAGGAATCTGGGCTGAAGCAGGGAGACATAGCCTGAGTTTCTAGATAAAAAAGAATGTGTAACCTAGAGTAATGCAATCATAAAGGAGTCCACTCTTATTCCCAAACTATTGTAACATCTCTGAATAACATGGATACTTTAAAGGTTTATGTATTTATAAATGGAAGTGTATAAAACATTCAGGCCAGGCGCAGTGGTTCACACCTGTAATCCCACCAGCACTTTGGGAGGCCAAGGCGGGTCGATTACTTAAGGTCAGAAGTTTAAGACGAGCCTGGCCAACATGGTGAAACATAGTCTCTACTAAAAAGAAAAAAAAAAAATAGCTGGGTGTGGTGGCGGGTGCCTGTAGTCCCAGCTACTCGGGAGGCTGAGGCAGGAGAATCACTTGATCCTGGGAGGCAGAGGTGGCAGTGAGCTGAGATTGTGCCATTGCACTCTAGCCTGAGCAACAGAGTGAGACTCTGTCTAAAAAAAAATTCATCATAAATAAACTCAGTCCTCAAAAGTAATTAATCTATTTATTCATTCAGCAAATACTCACTAAACACCTACTATATCTAGATGGGACAGACTGGCAAAGAAGGACTTGACCTGAAGAAGTTTTTAGCTTAGTCGGGTAGATGACACATGCATATAAAAATATTAACTATAGACACGGCAGGAAAAGCTAAATGCACTAAAAGAGACACAGGGCTATGTGAAGAAAACAATGTAACGCCCACAACATATTTGTTGTCACTCCACAAATATCCATCAAAATAATAAATGTAAATGTCTCATTTCTTCAAAATCATCAAACTACTAAATGGCTTTGTTTAGCCATTGTACCCAAGTACAGTGACGAAAAGACAAACAGGATTTATTCTGAAGGTCCCACACAATCTACTGTGCTATCTTACACAGCTTGTTACACAGCTTCTCTAATTCCCCATCACTTAGCTGGCATTTCACAAAGACATTGCAGAAACACAGGAGAAGGCTAAGAATCCACTCCATTCTTCATTTAGTCTCTCTGGACCATTGTTACCCATTACTGTTTTGAAAATAATGGTGATAAAACCATAAAAGCAATTTGTAATTTGTGAAAGGCAAGATAGTTCTTATATTTTGAGTATCCTGAGGGTATAATCCGGTTTTATTAATCTTTGTAGCCCCAGTGACTACCAAAGATACTATTTTTATTCTGTAATTAAAATAGGGGTTGAAGCTCTATGCACATAAGCTAGAAAACCTAGAGGAAATGGATAAATTTCTGGAAACATACAGCCTCCCAAGATTGAACCAGGAAGAAATTAGAATCATAAACAAGCCAATAAGGAGTTCCAAAATTGAATCAGTAGTGGAAAACCTACCAATCAGAAAAAGCCCTGGCCCAGACAGATTCACAGCCAAATTTTACCAGGCATACAAAGAAGAGCTAGTATGGAACAATACTACCGAAACTGTTCAAAAAAAAAAAAACAGAGGAGAGACTCCTCCCTAACTCATTCTTTGAGTCCAGCATCATTCTGATACCAAAATCTGGCAGAGACACAATAAGAAAACTGTAGGCCAATATCCCTGATAAACAGATGCAAAAATCCTCAACAAAATACTAGCAAGTGTAATCCAGAGGAGCATATCAAAAGCTAATCCATCACCACTAATTGGCTTTATTCCTGGGATGCAAGGTTGCTTCAACATATGCAAATCAATAAATGTGACTTATCAAATAAACAGAACTGAAAACAAAAACCACATGATCATCTCAAAGCTCAAAGGCTTTCAATAAAATTCAACATCCCTTCATGTTAAAAACCCTCAACAGGCTGGGCACAGTGACTCACGCCTGCAATCCCAGCACTTTGGGAGGCTGAGGCGGGCGGATCACAAGGTCAAGAGATTGAGACCATCCTGTCCATCATGGTGAAACCCTGTTTCCACTAAAAATACAAAAATTAGCTGGGCATGGTGGCACACACCTGTAGTCCCAGCTACTCGGGATGCAGGAGGCTGAGGCAGGAGAATCACTTGAACCCAGGAGGCAGAAGTTGCAGTGAGCCGAGATCACGCCACTGCACTCCAGCCTGGCGACAGGGCGATACTATTTTTTTTTAAAAAACAAAAAAAAAAACCCAAACTAGGCACTGAAGAAACCTCCAAATAATAAGAGCCATCTACGACAAACCCACAGCCAATATCATACTGAATGGGCAAAACCTGGAAGCTTCCCCTCTCAGACCAGAACAAGATAAGGATACCTACTCTTATCACTCTTATTCAACAAAGTACTGGAAGTCTTATAGCTAGAGAAATCAGGCAAGAGAAAGAAATAAAAGACATCTAAATAATAAGAGAGGAAGTCAAACTATCCCTGTTTGCAGATGATTTTCTATACCTAGAAAACCCCATAGTCTCAGCCCAAAAGCTCCTTAATCTGATTTAAAAAAAAAAAAAAACTTCAAAGTTTTAGGATACAAAACCAATGTACAAAAATCAGTAGCATTCCTAAACACCAACAATATCCAAACTGTAAGCCAAAAAGAATGCAATCTTATAGCCAAAAAAAGAATAAAATAGCTAGGAATACAGGTAACTAAGGAGGTGAATGATCTCACAACAAGAATTACAAAACACTTCCCAAAGAAATCAGAGATGACACAAGCAAATGGTAAAACATTCCAGGCTCATGGACAGGAGGAATCAATATTGTTAAAATGGCCATAAAGCCCAAAGCAATTTACAGATTCAATGCTATTCCTATCATACTACCAATGACATTCTTCACAGAATTTGAAAAAAACTAGTCTGGGCGCAGTGGCTCACCTGTAATCCCAGCACTTTGAGAAGCTGAGGGAGGCAGGCAGATCACAAGGTCAGGAGATCGAGACCATCCTGGCCAACATGGTGAAACCCCATCTCTACTAAAAATACAAAAATTAGCTGGGCATGGTGGTGCGTGCCTGTAATCCCAGCTACTCAGGAGGCTGAGACAGGAGAATCACTTGAACCAGGGAGCTGGAGGTTGCAGTGAGCCGAGATCGCACCACTGCACTCCAGCCTGGTGACAGAGCAAGAGTCCATCTCAAAAAAGGAAACAAAAAAACTATTTTAAAATTCTTACAGAATCAAAAAAAGAGTTCAAATAGCTAAGGCAATCCTAAGCAAAAAGAACAAGGCTGGAGGCATCACATTACATAACTTCAAACTATACTGTAAAACAACAAGGGAGGGAGGGAGGGAAAGAGGGAAGGAAAAAAGAAAGAAAGGAAGAGAGAAAGAGACAGAGACAAAGAGAGACAGAAAGAATGGAAAGGGAAGGGGAAGGAAGGGGAAGGGGAAGGAAAGAGAGAAAGAGAAAAAAAGAGAGAGAGACTGAAGACTGAAAGAGAGACAGAGAGAGAGACTGAGACTGGGCATGGTGGCTCATACCTGTCATCTCAACACTTTGGGAGGCCGAGGTACGCGGATCACCTGAGGTCAAGAGTTCAAGACCAGCCTGGCCAACATGGTGAAACCCCATCTCTACTAAAAGTACAAAAATTAGCCGGGCGTGGTGGGTACCTGTAATCCCAGCTACTCAGGAGGCTGAGGCAGGAGAATCACTTGAACCTGGGAGGCAGAGATTGCAGTGAGCTGAGATCATGCCACTGCACTCTAGCCTGGGCGACAGAGCTAAACTCCATCTCAAAGAAAAAAAGAGAAAGAAGGAAACAGATACATAAACCAATGGAACAGAATAGGGAACCCAGAAATAATGCCACACATCTATAACCATCTAATCTTTGACAAAGTTAACAAAAACAAAGACTGGGGAAAGGGCCCCCCATTCAATTAATGGTGCTGAGATAACGGGCTAGCCACATGCAGAAGATTGAAACTAGACCGCTTCCTTATACCATACAAAAAAAATCAACTAGAGACAGACTAAAGACTTCGATGTAAAACCTAAAACCATAAAAACTTTGGAAGATAACCTAGGAAATACATTCTGAACACAGGACATGGCAAAGACTTCATAAAGATGCCAAAGGCAATTGCAACAGAAGCAAAATTGACAAGTGAGATCTAATTAAGCTTCAGAGCTTCCATGCAGCAAAAGAAACTATCAACAGAGTAAACAGAAAACCCACAGAAGAAAATATTTGCAAATTATGCATCCAACAAAGGTCTAATATCCAGAATCTATAAGCAACTGAAATCAATAAGCAAAAAACAACCCCATTAAAAAGTAGGCAAAGGATATGAACAGAAACTTTTCAAAAGAAGACATATGCGGCCAAGAAGCATATGGAAAAATGCTCAACATCACTAATCATGAGAGAAATGCAAATCAAAACCACAATGAGATACCATCTCACACCAGTCAGGATGGCAACTATTAAAAAGTCAAAAAATAACAGAGGCTGGCAAGGTTGCAGAGAAAAGGGGACACTTAAACATTGCTGGTAGGAATGTAAATTAGTTCAGCCATTACGGAAAGCAGTTCGGCAATTTCTCAAAGAACCCAAAGCAGAATTGCCATTTGACCCAGCAATCTCATTATTGCTTATATACCCGAGGAACAGAAATTGCTCTACCATAAAGACACATGCACACATATGTTCACTGCTGCACTATTCACAACAGCAAAGACACGGAATCAATCTAAATGCCTACCAATGGTGGACTGCGTAAAGAAAATGTGGTATATTTTATACCATGGAATAACATATAGCCATAAAAGAGAATAAGATCGGCCAGGCGCGGTGGTTCACACCTATAATGCCAGCACTTTGGGAGGCCGAGGCTGGTGGATCACTAGGTCAAGAAATCTAGACCATCTTGGCCAGCATGGTGAAATCCCGTCCCTACTAAAAAATACAAAAATTAGCTGGGCGTGGTGGCGTGTGCCTGCAGTTCCAGCTACTCAGGAGGCTGAGGCAGGAGAGTTGCTTGAACCCAGGAGGCAGAGATTGCAGTGAGCTGAGATTGCACCACTGCACTCCAGCCTGGCACCTGGCAACAGAGCAAGACTGCCTCAAAAAAATAAAAAAAAGAACAAGATCATGTCCTTTGCAGCAACACAGATGGAGCTGGAGGCCATTATTCTAAGTGAACTAACACAGGAACAGGAAACCACATACACAGGTTCTCTCCCCTAAGTAGAAGCTAAACATTGGATACATACAGACACAAAGAAAGGCACAACAGGTACCAGGACCTACTTTAAAGGTAGAAGGAAAGAGGAGGGTGAGGACGGAAAAACTACCTTTCGGGTTCTATGCTTATTACCTGGGTGGTAAAATAATCTGTACATCAAACCCCTGTGACACATAATCTACCTATAACAAACCTGCACATGTACCCCTGGACCTAAAAGTTTAAAAAAAAGGGAGTTCACAAGTGGCTTCCTAAGTAGAATTTTTAAAAGTCTTCTTCCTCCCCCACCCCAATAGCTCTAACACTTCAGATTTACAGATGATAAATCTTCAATACATATCAATAACTAAGATGGTCTTTGATAAAAATCTAAACTCTTCTTAAAATTCAACTCGGAGTAAACTTTCATTCTGTTTCATGTGTTATATTGTCCTTTCTGTTTGCCTGCAAGTAGAAACTATGTGTTACTTGTGTTGTGTTCAATATAAGACAATGTTTGGCAAGTGGTAAGCATCTAATACACAACAAAGCTTACTTCTTTCTTGCTCCAAAAATAACAGCTTTATAAAACTCTAGAATTTTGAGGAAGAGCCGGAGAATCACCCTAAATACATAAAACTGCAATGCTATTACTGTGGGAATGTGATGATAAACCACTCCCTGTGTTAGAAGAGAACTAACACAACTTGCTTTGTCCATAATTTTATGTCTGATGTAATCCTGAAGTTGGAGGGTGCGATTTGTGATTAATGGACCTGAGTCAAGGACACGATTTCCTTGATGAATAGAACTTACTGTTAGTCACAGAGGGAGTAAATACGTATGACACAGCATCAAGAGTTATCTTCAGGACTTTAAGGACCAACTTCACATAACTACTCTTATTAAAACCAACTCTGTCCTCTTCACAGCTGAACCATGGCACGGGTATTAGGTATTCTCAAAACAGCTAATAAATTTGATAGACGTGCTTGGCTGAAGATAATCTTAAAGGTTAAAAGTCATCGTCCAAGTTCATTTTCAACAGATATTGTACTTTGTTTTTCTTAGAAACTCCAAACACAGGAGTAGCCCTTCATGTTTTTGTTCTTCCCCAACACACACAATAGATGATATTTACAATCACAAATACCTTGTCAGGCTATAGAATAAATATGTGCATTCACTGTAACATCATTACTTTCTCCTCTGCTCAAGGAAACAAGTCAAAACTATTGTAAGACTAAGTGTAAATCCACCCTAATTTGTAGTGTAGGGGTAAATTAATTACAAATTTTAATTCTTAGATGTAACAAATTACCTGCTAAACAACTGAGGACCATTCGCTACTCTGAATTATAGCAAGATGTCAAGATTACACTTTGATGGGAAAAAAATGCTATTGGTGCAACAGAACTTACATTAAAAAATCTTATCAAGGGATCCTATATTGAATTCCAGCAAAGCCAGTTGTTAATCAATGGCTCACTTGTACTATCTGAATAAAATAATTATAGCATTGTTCTGCTGATTCCTTTAATATTAAGAGACCCTTAATAGACCCCTAAAAATTACTACCCATCAAAGATGATTGCTTCTTATTCTCACTTATGGGAATCCTGTCTTTGTTCCCTCATAAACACAGTAGCTACTAACAGTTAAAGAAATCTCAGCCAGGTGCACTGGCTCACGCCTGTAATCCCACCACCTTGGGAGGCCAAGGCGGGGGTGGTGGGGGGATCACAATGTCAGGAGTTTGAGACTAGCCTGGCCAACATGATGAAACCCCATCTCTACTAAAAACACAAAAAATAGCTGGGCATGGTGGTACATGCCTGTAGTCCCAGCTGCTCAGGAGGCTGAGGCAGGAGAATCTCTTGTACCCAGGAGGCAGAGGTTGCAGTGAGCCAAGATTGTGCCACTGCACTCCAGCCTGGGTGACAGAGCAAGACTCCATCTCAAAAAAGAGAAAAAAAACTCTTAAAAATACAACTTAAAATATTAAATTTAAAATGTTAGCAGCATACTATTTTAAGATAGTAATGATCAGTATCTACTTTGTTTTCAAAATTTTTAAAATAGGAAAACTGCACCTCCATCAACCTGACTAAACATGATTAGGTGACATTTTAAATAGAAGACCAAAGCCTTATAGATTTCCTACTGGAGGAAAAACTCACAAACAATAAAAAGAGATAAGGTTTACTGCAGCACTATTCACAATAGACAAGATATGGAATCAACCCAGTGTCCAACAACAGATTAATTAATAAAGAAAATGTGGTATATATACACAATACTATTCAGCCACAAAAAAAGAATGAAATCCTATCATTCACAGCAACACAGATGGAACTAGAAGACATTAAGTGAAAAGGGCCAGGGCAGAAAGTTAAATACCACATTTTCACTCATGTGCAGATGCTAAAATAAAGTTGATCTCAAAGAAGTAAAAAGTAGAACAGAATATTCTAGTGTCCTACAGCACTGTAGGATGATTATAGGTAACAATAACATATAGTTCTGAACAGTAAAAAAAAGGGGATGTTGAAGGCTCCCAACACAAAGAAATGATGTGTTTCAGATGATGGATATGCTAACTACCATGGCTTGATCATTACACATTGTACACATGTATAAAAATACCACATTGTACCCCATAAATATGTATAATTAGTATGCATCAATTTAAAAAAAACTTCAGAACACATCCAAAGTTGGCTGAAAAAAATAACTGAAAATTTTAAACTATATGGTCCATGGTAGCAAAGATAATTTATCACTAAGAATTATGTGAGAAAGCTCTACACTCTTAAAATAATAGTGGTATGGTATGCATTATTATTTTTTCTAGCTTAATTTATTTATGATAGTATGGCTGTCTTTCCCAACCGTTAAGTCCCGATGGGGTCGGTACAATCCTTTGTACGATGCCTAACAGATCAAAATGCTTAATGTTCTACCTTTTTGGCCTTAAAAACTCTTAATTTTCTTTGCTTTCTATATGTTTTTCTTATTAGTATTTTTAGATTTCTCATGTTGAATATTATTAGAAGAAAGTTTGTGGAACTACTACAAAGAAAAATATTCAATTCTTTCTAAACATGGCTTTTACAGTATTGGTAAAGAAACTGTAGAGTCTTTAAATTAAACTCTACTTTATTCCTCAGGAAATGCCCTTTTAAAACATCTGGGAAAGAAGCCTAGTTTCAGTTAACAACATAAAAGTATGGACAAACTCAAACACTGTTTATTTCATATATGTGGTATATGAATTTATTTAATGACCAAAAAAAGGAAAAATTGTTGTTTAGTAAGTTTTGGGGTAATAAAACAGAAGTTTACCAAAAAAAAAAAAAGAGAGAGAGAGAGAGAGAGAAATAGGAATGCTTTAATGATTCCCATATCCTTGACAAAAAATTGTATTCTTGTTCCATAGCTGGGCACAGCGGCTCACCCACATAATCCCAGCACTTTGGGAGGCTGAGGCAGGCAGATCACCTGAGGTCAGGCGTTTGAAATCAGCCTGGCTAATGTGGTGAAACCCCACCTCTACTAAAAATACAAAAATTAGCTGGGTATGGTGGTGTGTGCCTGTAATCCCAGCTACTCAGGAGGCTGAGGCAGGATAATCACTTGAATCTGGGAGGAGGAGGTTGCAGGGAGCCAAGATCACACCACTGCACTCCAGCCTGGGCAATAGAGCAAGGCTCTGCCTCAAAAAAAAAAATTGTTTCTTTGTTCCTCCAGCTAGTCTTTCAATACTTAACATGCTTTCTAACCTAAGATGAACAGACTACTGAATTTAGTTAAACTATACATATATGTATATATGCACTAATGAGCTGTATCTTTTTCCCATGAAAACTGAGAAAACAAACAGTATTTAAAAACTAACAACACTGACTACAGGCAATTTCTCTCCACATATGTTATGGGATTTAGGGTATCACATGTTCTCATCAAATTGTTTGAAACATTAATAATTTTTCCTATTACTAGTAACAGTGAGCTTGGTTTAAGAGATCAATCTTCCTGTTGAAAACAACTGAGTAATTTGTGTAAAGTATTTTAAAACATCTTTTCAAAAAGAACTAAAAAATACAAGATAGTAAGAAATTACCAAGTAAAAATTAAACAGAGAAGTCAACAAATAACACTGGGAAAAAAAATATCCAGATGCAAAAGAATGAAGTTGGACCCTCACCTTACCACATACACAAAAATTAACTCAAAATGGATCAAATACCTAAACATTAGAGCTAAAAGTATAAAAACTCTTAGAAGAAAAACACATGGGGAAAGTCCTGTCACATTTGATTTAGCAGTGATTACTCAGATATGATATCAAAAGCACAAGAAGCAAAGAAAAAAACAGACAAAACTGGACTACATCAAAACTAAAAACACTATCAATAGAGTAAAAAGGCAACCCACCGAACTGGAAAAAAAATTTGCAAATCACACATCTCATAATGGACTAATATAGAGAATATATAAAGGACTCCTAAAATCCAACAACAAAAAACAGGCAAATTCAAAAATGGGAAGAGAATTTGAACAGATGTTTTTCCAAAGACGGTATGAAATAGACAACAAGCATATGAAAAGATGCTCAACATCATTAGAAAAACACAAATCAAAACCAAAATAACACACCAGTACTTCACACCCATTAGAATGTCAAATAAAAACAAAAAAAAAGCCCAGAATTTTAGAATCTGAGTATAATTAACTTTTTCAAATTATTTCCATGAGGGTTGATGGGTTAATTAAAGGAGAAGATTCCTGAAATTTGAGAGACAAAATCAATGGAAGACCTGAGAACCTTCCACACCCACACACACACAACTAAATAAATAACAAATGCTGGCTAGGAGAAACTGTAATCCTTATGGCATTACTGGTAAGGATATAACATGGTGCAGTTGCTGTGGAAAATATGGCAGTTCCTCAAAAAATTGAACACAGAATTACCCTATGTTCCACCAATTCCATTTCTTAGTCAAAGTAAAAATCAAAAGGAAAATTTAAAATTATCTTGAGGGCCGGGCACAGCAGCTCACACCTGTAATCCCAGCACTTTGGGAGGCCAAGGCAGGCAGATCACTTGAAGTCAGGGGTTCAAGACCAGCCTGGCCAACATGGTGAAACCCCGTCTCTACTAAAAATACAAAAAATAATTAGCTGGGCGTGGTGGTGGGCACCCGTAATCCCAGCTACTTGGGAGGCTGAGGCAAGAGAATTGCTTGAATCCAAGAGGTGGAGGTTGTAGTGAGCCGAGATCACGCCACTGGACTCCATCCTGGACAACAGAGCAAAACTCAATTTCCAAAAAAAAAAAAAGCTAAATTTTATGTTATGCATGTTTTACCACAATTAAAAAAAAAAAAGTACAAGGAGAATGAAAACTCAGCATGAAAAGCAAGTTCTGAAGCCACATTTCGTCTAAAGTATCTTTATCGGTCTTGGAAAACTAGAACCTATGTTTTAACTGATTGTCACGGTGACCAAGATACAAATAAAGCTGAGGGCCACAAAACAAGGGCCATCTAATCTGAGATTCTTCTCACAATAAGCTGGAATCCTGAAGGGCATATCCTCACAGTGAGAATGACATGAACTAGATTATGGTCTAAGGTCACACTGCTTTTCTCAAACTTCGAACTTGGGTCTGTAATTGTCCTGGACTAGAATACTCCCAAGTGTCAGTCAGACACAAGTGCACAATGTCTAAGTACCTACCCTGTGGACTTAAAATTACTCTTATAAATAGTTCTTCAAACGCAATATCCAGGCTCCAATCAAGGATAGTGGAGCATGCAAGAAACAGAGGAATAAGAAGCAGCAGAAAGGAAAAGGGGTCAGGAAAGAACCTTAGAAAGTGGATTATCAGATGCAGACTCTTATGTGTTTTCCATGATAGAAGAAATAAGAAGACAAGCTGGAAACATTTGGCAGAGAACTAAACACTATAAATAGTAACAGATGTTTTAAAAAATAGAGAATCTAGAACTAAAAATAAAATATACTAACTCCAATTAAGAACTGAATGGAAAGGTTTAACAGACTGGATTCACCTTCAGAGATAATTAATAATGGAAAGACAAAAGACAAGTCTAGAGATACACTGGAAGTAGTTTAAATCAGCTTGCAAGAACCAATTATGTGTAGCTCCTCCTAATTCTGCATCAGTAGGGTAAAGTTGGTTGCCTGAAACTCCCTTGATGAAGAAATTTATACTATGGAAATCAACAAATGCTACAAATCAGGGCTTTTTCCCTGGGGAACCATTTTACCAGCACAGTCTTAGAAGTTACTGTACAGAATTCGGGACAGGGAGACAAAAAAAAAAAAAAAAAAAAAAAGGTAAGTAGGGAAGAGAGCATAAGAAATGCAAAGGGTATAAACGAGGGCCCAACACATATGTAATTAAAGCTTCAAAAAGTGAACAGAGGAAAGAAATACTTTATCGGTTAATGGCTGAGCTTTTTCCAGAACTAATTACCAAATCAGACTTAAGAAGCCAAATGAAGCACTGCAGGATAAATAAAAAGAAACGTGCAATGAAGTAGCACTGACTTCTGTATCATTAAGTAGCCTATTTGTTTCGAAATCTATGAGTTTTTCCATTTATCTCCAAAGTTATAAATGCTACCAGAATTGAGACAGATGGAGATTTATTTTCATTAATTTTGCTTACAATGAAGCCTACACTTTGGAACTACCGCTTCAGAACTTTTCAGCTCAAGTGGCTGGCCATGGTGGCTCATACCTGTAATCCCAGCACTGTGAGAGGCCAAGGCAGGCGAATCGCTTGAGCCCAGGAGTTCGAGACCAGCCTGGGTAACATGGCAAAACTCCGTCTCTACAAAAAATACAAAATAATTAGCCAAGTGATGGCGTGCACCTGTAGTCACAGCTACTCGGGAGGCTGAGATGGGAAGATGGCTTAAGCCCAGGAGGTAGAGGTTGCAGTGAGCCAAGACTGCGCCACTGCACTCCAGCCTGGGTGATATGGTGAGACCCTGTCTCTAGGAAAAAAACAAAAAACAACAAAACAAGAACTTTTTAGCTCAAGAAAGTTTTCTTCTGGTTTTATATTTTGCTTCAATACCATATATTCTTGTTTCTCCATTAGGCACTTATTCTTCAGTACGGTACTTCTCTGTCTTTAATATCTGTCATTTTCATCCTCATCATTTCCATCATTATTTTCTCCTCCTAAAAAATCTCAGATAAATACTATAGGATTGACCCATTCATCATATATAGGATTGACTCCATTTTCTGCAGCACTACCTCTGCTATGTGCAACTGCCATTACAGATTTTTATTCTGCTACTGCATTTTCAGATTGTTTTGTTTTCTTTTGGTCATCTTTATTCCATCTCCTTTTAAAATCTCATTCTGATTTTTTATTATGACTTTATGTTCCGGTTTCCTAGAGGTCATATATTTTGCTCTGTTACTAACAAAATCTGACACTTCTCACAAATATCTTTTGTATACCACAATAAATCATATTCAATATTATTTTTAAGACTTTCTTATCCTTGGGGTAATGGTTCCCTTCTTTTATGCAGATATTGTTCATGTAGATTTCTTTCATAGTCCCCATGAAAATTATCCTTGCAAAAATAAAATACAATTTTTAATGTCAGGGCATGCAGATTGCCCTTGATTCCCATCACTATCAATTTGGATGGTGAAAATTTGCTCACACTTAATTTGGTTAGGTTTTAAATGTACAGGCTGATATAACACAGGCCATGGCTGAATTTATAGTACTAAGCAGGCAGTACGACCATGTTGGGCTGATTATAAATCTATTACTCCTTTCTTCTCATATTATGAGAATTCATTCCTACATTAACAGGAACATTATACAGTTTTTTCTTTTAACAGAAAATAAATGAATAACCTGAAACCCCAAAAGCACACTTCTTTTAAGGTTCTTTTTAACACAATATCTACTGCTACATCACATCCCTGGAATGTAATATCCTAACACCTTCCTTTCATTCTCTTCCATATTGCACACTGGAAATTTAGTCTCTTAGTAAATATACAAAAACTAGTGTGGAACATGCGGGTTTGGAGGAGGTGGGAGTGGGAAGAGAAAGAAATCTCTGAGGAGGTTAATAGGCTTTTAATGCGTCATAAAATACATAATATCAACATAAATAAAATACATAATATCAAAACAGTACAGGTTCTCATAGTCACTCATGGTAACCTATGTCTCCAAAGTGTGAACAAACAACAGGAATGGATCAAAGCCTCTTCCTACCCACTTCCCACTTTAATCTCCTGTTTTAGAAGTCAAAGCATAAACAGACCACTAAGACTTTCTTAGTCTACTCCAATGTAGTAAGTAGTTAGTGGAAACAACTCTAAAATTGAGTAATTATTGATAGCTACTTTTCTCAATGCCATTATGGAACTATACACATATTTTAATGAGAAACTGGAAGAAGGCATATCACACATGGCTAGCCTAAAATAAATATTTTTCAATAGGCACACTTTTTAAACAAAGAAGTTGATATTAATCGCTTATGTTTGAACACAGTCAACTAAAATGTCATGGTGACAGGTACTGACTATTACAGAAAGTGAAAGAATTCTTTCACAACAGAAAGATGAAAATCAAGACATAATTATTGCAAACATCTGAAAAGTATAAATGTCTATGATAATGATTTTATATGTAATGATGTAAACACTGATATCTTCTCCAGGTCACTTAAAGTTTGAAAGTGACATTTTAGGATGTTTTTTTTTTAAGTTCTCTAACTACTCTACCTGGTAACCACAGAATTTGTCATTCTAGATCATGATCAAGGAAACTATATAAATGCATTTCAAAGGCATTTAATTCATAGATAGCTATAAACAGGCAAGCAAGGAAAGCTAGAGTTATTTGAGGAGACAGCCTACCCATACAAGCTGATATTGTTTGCTTTTGGGTTTTTTTTTTTTTTTTTTTTTGAGACAGAGTCTCGCCTCTGTCACCCAGGCTGGAGTGCAGTGGCACAATCTCGGCTCACTGCAACCTCCGTCTCCCAGGTTCTAGTGATTCTCATGCCTCAGCTTCCTGAGTAGCTGGGATTACAGGTGCCTACCACCACGACTGGCTAATTTTTGTATTTTTAGTAGAGATGGGGTTTCATCATGTTGGCCAGGCTGGTCTCAAACTTCTGACCTCAAGTGATCTGCCCACCTTGGCCTCCCAAAATGCTGGGATTACAGGCGTGAGCCACCCCGCCCAGCCACCAGCTGATATTCTTGAGAACAATTATCAGAATCTCAACTCTTCAAATGTGGAAAATTCAAATTAAGAAAAGTTGTATAATTGGTTTTTTTTCCTTTTTATGTTTCATAATGATCATTTCATTAGTAAGTCTGAGTTCACTATTTCTAACATAACTATGCTCCCAAAAACATTTAGTAGTCTAATGAATCTCTCTTAGAAAGTTAGTTCAAATTTAGTGAACCTTTACTATGTGCCAGGTACTGTTTTAAGTGCTTTAAATGTGTTAACTCATTTCTCTGAGGGAGTACCATTATTATCCCCATCTTAAAGACTGGAAACTAGGGAACACAAAAGTCAAGAATTTACCAAGGTTTTTATTCCAGTTACTCTTGCTGCATAAGAAATTACACCAAAATGCACCTTGAAAAAACAATTTTATCATACACATGAATTCTGTGGGTCAGAAATTTAGAGCAAACACAAAGGAAAGGAACAATGTCTGAGGTCACAACTGAGAAGACGCAACAATTAGGGATGACTCAATGGGACCGGAGTCATTTGGGGAAATCACTTACATGTGTGATTGTTGATTCTACTGTTGGCTAGAATCTAAACTAAAGCGGTCAACTAGAGCAGCGGTCCCCAACCTTTTTGACACCAGGGACCGGTTTCGAGAAAGACAATTTTTCCACAGAGGAGGGCAGGAGGATGGTTTTGGGATGAAATTGTTCGACCTCAAGATCATCAGGCATTAGTTAGATTCTCATAAGGAGCATGCACCCTAGATCCCTCATAGGCACAGCTCACAACAGGATTCACATTCCTATGAGAATCTAATACCACTGCTAATCTAACAGGAGGCAGAGCTCACTTCCTGCTGTGCAGGACAGAGAGGATGGGACTGGGGACCCCCAACTAGCGTCCTACATATAGCCTTTCTCTGTAGCCTGAGCTTTCTTCACAGCATGGCAGCTGCAGAATAGCCGAGTATCGTACATGGCAGCGCAGTGATTCAAAAGCAAGTGTCCCGGAAAACACGGAGACCGCATTGCCTTTTCTGACTTAGCCTCAGTCATTGCGCAGTACTTTCACCATATTCTACTGGTCATAAGCTAGTCATGGCTAGTCATGAGCCTGTGCAGATTCAAGAGAAGAGGCCAGAGATCCCTCATCTCAATGGAGGCATAAGGAAAAAGGGGTTGAAAGTGGAAAATTACATCTCTGGAAAGTACAATATGCCACCATCTTATAGCAAAGATTCACAGTGCATGCTCTTAACTACCATATTTGACTGCTTGCTCAAAAAGTGGCACACTGTATAGTACATAACAACTGCACTCTTGACCAGATCTGAGTTTTGGGATGGGCTGAAATGCCATTCAGAATATGAAATAGGCAATGAGACCCGAGGGAGAGAGACTGAGCTCTGAAGAAACTTCTTCAGACTGTATCATCTTCACATTCATCTCCCTCTGGAAACCATTGGTGAAGACAGTGAGAGGATTCTCTACCAAGAACAACAAGGCTGGGGGCAGTGGCTCACACCTGTATTGCCAATACTTTGGGAAAACAAGGCAGGAGGATCAGTTGAGCCCTAGAGTTTAAGACCAGCCTGGGGCAACATAACAAGACCCCATCTTTACAAAAGTAAATAAATAAATTAGCTGGGCCTAGTGGTGCACACTTGTAGTCTCAGCTACTCTGGAGGCTGAGGCAGGAGGATCACTTAAGCCCAGGAATTTGAGGCTGCAGTGATTCATAATTGCACCTTCACACTCCAGCAGTCTGGGCAACAGAACAAGACCCCCATTCCCTCCCCTCAATAAAAGGAAAAGAATAAAATGTGTGTCTCTTATAAGCTCTCCATCATGGTCATTCCCAGTGGTGGCAAATCTCACAAAAATTATTGTAAATGCTCTGAAAGAAGGAAAAGGTGCCCTATAGACATCCTACTGTCACAGACTTGAGTTGCAGATATCTCACCATCATCTGGTGTCCAATATTACAGACCCAACCCAAATGAGATTTTAATTTCTAACGTGTCATTAAAATATCTACAACACAAGATCCACATGCTTTACATATATAGCAACAATCTTCTCATATCAGAAGGAAAGTTACATTTCTAGGAGCAAGTTTCCAGAATCTTTTGGTTTGCAGTGGGTGGTGGGGGAAGTTGGGGAGCTATTTCAAACAAGTATTAATTCTTTATATCACAAGTACTTAATCAAAATCTACTGCTAATTCTTCTGCTGATTTCAAATGCTTTGGAAAGACTAGGGGAGAACTGAGAGAGCTGGAGAATCAGGCTATGAAGACCCTCTCCAATGGTAAATTTTTCAGAATCAGAGTCCTGGAACAAAGCCAGACAAAAGCAAGGTGCAAACTGTCTCACCAAACTAAACATCACAACCTTCATTAGCAGCCAAGGAGACTGAGGTTTTTTTTAAGTGGCAGAGTTATTAATCGGGTTGTAAATACCTCCCCATTAAGAGTTCCTCTAAATGCTGTTCTAAACACCTCAAAGTCACCAAGAAATTTCCATTAAATCTAATTTGCTAAAAATAATAAAATCAGTATCTTTAATAAATCCTTGGTTAATACAAAAAGAAAAATCAGAACGCTTTCTATTTTGGTTTATGTATGAAAATCCACAAAAACAGGCTACACTTGGAGTTTATTTACAGAAAAACATTCTGGCCAAATTAACACAACTAGCTAAATATTACTTATTTGGAAATATTGGTTCAGTAATAATTTTAAAAAACAGAAACTGCTTTACCAGTTTATTTCAAGAATTCAAGTCAAATTTTCATTTTGAATAAAATTTCAATTAATACAAACAACTTAACATCCAAACAGTAGATGAGACATTTAACGAATATACTCTCTTAAGACTTCCCTTAAGTAAATTTTTTCCAGAAGTACTATATTCTGGCTACGTGAGCCTGGCTTTGTTTCTTTTAATAAATTAGAGAAAAGAAAAAGGTAGGGAGGGGAATGTGACAGTCACACTTAATCCACACCAGGCTGCCATATGTCACTTTTTGTCCTTTACTGGTTCATTGACTATTCATGAATTAACTACCTGAAAAGTGTTATATTTATCTGTACAGGCACCAAGCTGTCAATTTCGTTCAAAGCATGCTTGCTTTTGTTGTCGATGAGAAAAAGACTCTATATATGACACTACCCTATAATACAAGTATTAAAAAATCAACATTGATATAGTCAGTTTCCATGCTGATACTAGCTGTGCCTTACTATTGTTTTCTAACGACTATTATATCAAAGGAAAAATGCAGCAGTGCCAGCTTTTAGAGCCTCTGGCCTCTAAGGATTTCCACAAAGGCCCCAAATCCTGTTCCCCTCCTTTACTTTATTATCAATGGTCTTACTGTTTTCATTTCTTTTCTTTCTTTATCTATGCTTGTTTCTGGCAGTATCCTCTGCTATTTACTTTCCTCCTCAAAGCTACCTGAGTACTGACCACTGCTTCCCCAGGATGCATTACATCAGCTCTAGCTCAGAATCTGCCCTGGAGTTTCCTTCCTATTCCCTCCCACAGTCATTGCCATGAATAATTTCATGGTTCATTCATATTCTGACTTGTTTGCCAGCATATAGAGAAGACATTTTTTAAAAGGCATAAAAAGAGACACTGAGCTTTCTTTACTATCAGACAAGAAAAAGGAAAAACAAGCTTGCCTAAGACATTTTAAAGTGCTTCCTTGATAGCTTCAAGTTTAAAACTACCACTACAAATCCATCATATTTGTCCTCAGGGAGAAAGATCAGAGGGAGAGAATAAATATATATAAACATATATCTGCATCCTAAAAATTCTCTGAATAGCTTCAAGAATAAAAAAGGATTGTGAAATCTACACTCCCAAATTACTGGCATTTATAATTTTATGATAAATAAAGCAAAAAAAGTAAATGGAATTTAATTTTCCCTAGATGTACTCAACAAAAATTGACATTAAAGATCAAAACACATGATAAAAGTTATTTAACAGTTAGTGATTGAGGCAAAAGACCTAATCCAAAAAGAAAATAGCACGTTATAAATAGTTCATTCTTCCATGTCTTATTTCAACATATCTTTGGAGCACCTCAAACCCTAAAAAAAATTTTTTTAAAATTCTTTGTAATTCAAGAATGTGGCTGAAACCTGTACTTCCATTAACAGACAATGATATGGTTTGTCTGTGTCCCCACCCAAATCTCACCTTGAATTGTATCTCCCAGAATTCCCACGTGTTGTGGGGAGGTAACTGAATCATGGGGGCTGTTCTTTCCTGTGCTATTCTCGTGACAGTGAATAAGTCTGACGAGATCTGATGGGTTTATCAGGGGTTTCTGCTTTTGCTTCTTCCTCATTTTTCTCTTGCCATCACCATGTAAGAAGTACCTTTTACGTCCCTCCACGATTCTGAGGCCTGCCCAGTCATGTGGAACTGTAAGTCCAATTAAACCTCTTTGTGTTCTCAGTCTTGGGTATGTCTTTATCAGCAGCATGAAAACAAACTAATATGGACAGGAAATTTAGGCAGAAAGAGCCTTGATATTTCAGAGCTCCACTATGACATAAGACTAAGTCATCAAATTCCTAAAGTAATTAACGTATGCAGTTAATGCTTATGCCTCAGAAAACAAAAGATTCAAATACAGCTTGAATATTTTTATGATTAAAAAGTTTTAATTGAAGGGATTTTTCCATATTAATAGTATATACTTGTTCTACAGTATTATGTACCCCCAGAAGTCCCTAACCTGTTTGTTTCTTCTGTATTCCACAACTTTATCAAATGCATCACGATTTGCTCAGTCTTCTAGGATTAAAAACCTCTTTATCACACTTTCTTCATTAATCAGGATTAGGTTCAGCTGCATGCAACCACATAAGAACAAAAACAGACAAAAGCAATGGCTTACACAAGATAGAAAGTGAATGGATCAGCTTTGTGCAGTGGCAGTATCATAGCCAATGAGGTTTATCCGAGGCACGATTATTGCTAATTGAAGAAAGTGAATGGATCCTCATAAAAAAAAAATAGTTAAGATGTAGTCAGTCCAGTGTATAGTTTCATAATGTCAGGGGCTCTTTCCATCTTAATGACCTATCATTCTCAAAATGCGCCTTCCACTTCCAGGCCCAAAATGGCTGTTTGAGCTCCTGCCATCAAATGCAATTAACAGCCAGTAGGAAAGAGGTAAAGCGGGACTCAGTCCTTTCAACAATACTTTCCAGAATTTTCATAATGCTTCCACTTCCACTAATCTTAACATAGTAGTATCACTACATCTTGCTACAAAAAGAACTTGAAAATGTAATCCTTTTTTCCCAGAGCAACAATGTGTCCAGCTACAAATTGCAATTCCATTATACCAAAAAAAAAAAAAAAAAAAAAAAGGAAGAAAAGGAAAGCTAGAACTGGCTCAGTCACAGTCTCTGTTATTTTTCTCTAACCCCACATATTTAAGTCTTCTCAGTTCTTTATCATAATTTAACTAAACTAACGCAATAAGAAGTTATAATTCACACCACCATCACCTTTGCTTGGATAACAGCATCCTAACTGATCTCCTTGACCCAGTCAGAAATGAGTAATTCCATTTGAGCACAGAAACTCAAGAACAATACAAATTGGCTTAAGCATGGAAAAAGTCATGTGAGTAGGAGGCGCCTTCTCCTTCAGGCTCACATAGGCCATCCTGGCACTCTCCATTCTTGCATGTAAGTGTATTAAGGCAAGGGAGAGACTGTAATCTAGTGTTTGTGGAGAATCTTGCTGGCATTCAGTGGTCAGAAATGAGGGGTCTCACAGGGCAGGAAATCAGTCTGTGTCAAAAAAAAAAAAAAAAAAAACTCTTTCCAGCAGGCAGAATGTTGGGGTAAAAATTTTTTTTTTAACTGTCAACCTAGAAGTCTATACCCAGCACAAATACCATTTAAAAATGAAGGCAAAATAAATACTTTTCAGACAAACAAAATCTCAAGAGAATTCACTGAAAGCAGACTTGTACTATGAGAAATGTGGATAAATGTTAAAGACATATTTTCTCATTTTTAAGCTCTTTAAAAGTTAACTATATAAAACAAGCCTCATAATGTATTATGGAGTTTATAACATATAGAAATAAAATATGTGACAAATAGCACAAGGGACAGGGAGTTAGAATGGAAGTATGTTGTAAGGTTCTTGTGTGAAATGTAATGGCATGTTACTTAAAGGTAGACTATGATAAGTTTAGAGACATATAACCCTAATCACTAAAAATAAAACAAAAGGCACAGCTTATAAACCAATAATGAAGATAAAATGAAATCACTAAAAAGACTAATTCAAATTTAAAAAACTGAAAAAGAGAAACAAAGACAGTTGGGACATATAGAAAACAAAGAGGAAGATGGTAGTCTTAAACTGATCATATTGATAATTAAATGTAACTTGTCTGCAAGAATGGCCATAGTCAAAAAATTTAAAAAAATAATAGATGTTGGTATGGATACAGTGAAAAGGGAACTTTTTTTTTTTTTTTTTTTTAAAGACGGGGTTTCATCATGTTTGTCAGGCTGGTCTTGAACTCCCGACCTCAGGTGATCCACCCGCCTTGGCCTCCAAAGTGCTTGGATTACAGGCGTGACCCACCGCGCCTGGCCTGAAAAGGTAACTTTCACACTGTTGGTGGGAATGTAAACTAGTATAACCACTATGCAAAACAGTGTGGAGACTCCTTGGAACCAGCCCAAATGCCCATCAATCAACAAGTAGATAAAGAAAATGTGATATATATATACACACACCATGGAATACTACTCAGCCATAAAAATGAATGAAATAATAGCATTCGCAGCAACCTGGACGGAACTAGAGACTATTATTCTAAGTGAAGTAACTCAGTAATAAAAAATCAAACATCATATTTTCTCACTCATGTGGGAGCTAAGCTATGAGGATGCAAAGGCACCTATTGAAATTAAAAAATTTTTAAAAATTTTAAATGTAAATTGTCTAAACACTATAATTAAAGGGCAAAGATTGTCCTAATGAATAAAGAGTGGAAAAGCAAGACTCAATGATACACTGCCTGTAAGAATTAGTTGGTTCAACACAGATTAATATCTCTCAGATCTACAAAGATATGAAATATCCTCTTCCCTATATCTGGGAAATCAATGGACAGCACAAGAAGGAGGGCCCTGCAAGTGAATCAAGAAATTCATCATCAGACCAGGCTACCTAGAATCCCAACTCTTTGGGAAGCCAAGGCAGGAGAATTACTTGAGGCCAGGAGTTAACGACCAGTCTGAGCAATATAGCGAGAGCCCATCTCTACCAAAAAAAAAAAAAAAAGGTAGAAAATTGACCAGGCGCAGTGGTACATGCCTATAGTCCACCTACTCTGGAGGTTGCAGTGGAAGGACTGCTCCCTAAAGCCAGGAGTTTGAGGCTGCAGTGAGCTATAATCATGCTACTGCATTCCAGCTTGGGTGACAGCAATACCTTGACTCAGAAAGAAAGAAAAGAAAAAAAGGAAAGGAAAAAAGAAAGGAAGGGAAATGAAAAAAGAAAGGAAAGGAAAGGAAAAAAGAAGGAAAGGAAAGGAAAGAAAAGAATCATCAATATAAAATTTTCCTGTCCAGAAGCAAACAAATGCAGAAAGTCAGAATCATGAATTCTACCTTTCTAGTAGCTCTAACATATAATCAGTCTGCTGAGGAGACAAACTTTGGGTGAATTTAAGCCTCCTAGTCACATAAAAAATTACACTAGGACCTCAGCAAAATGGCAGAATAATAGGACACCTGCTCATATCCCCTGACAACAAGAATTCTGCATCCATTCACAGACAAGTCTCTCTGTGAGAGCCTCAGGATTCAGGTAGGTAATTATGAAACCAAGGTAGAGCCCAAGACCTAGGAAAGCTATTCTGATAATGCAGGCCAGCACCCAGATAACAGACTTGCTGACTGTGCTCCTGAGTTCTAATTCAGAAACAGCCCCATTCCCAAAGGGTTTAGCTACAGCCATTTGGCCCAGAGCCTGCAATCAAAATCATCTGCTCAGGTGTCAAGAAGGAATCGCACACTCTTGTGCCTTAGCAGAAACGCTCATCTGCATACCAACATCAGTCTCAGCAGTGGACCTGGAAATTACCCTGTAACTTTATTCAAGCTCCCCTCAGCTGTGGCCCCAGCTTAGTATGGCTCACATAAAGACCCAGAGAGAGATATGCCAGTATCTCACAGCCTGGGAATTATCCAACCATCTGATCCTCAGTGATGGACCCACCCGCCTCTGTCCCACATTTGATCCTGAGAGAAACTGATAATCACCAAGTTAATAAAAATTCCTTTTAAAAATCAAACTTTGCTGGGCCGGGCACAGTGGCTCATGCCACTAATCCCAGCACTTTAGGAGGCTGAGGCAGGCAGATCAGTTAAGACCAGGAGGTCAAGACCAGCTTGAACAACATGGTGAAACCCCGTAGCTGCAAAAATTACAAATCTTAGCCAGGCATGGTGGCAGGCACCTGGAGTCTCAGCTACTTGGGAGGCTGAGCTGGGAGGATCAACTGAGCCCAGGAGGTCAAGGCTACAGCACTTGCACTACAGCCTAGGCAACACAGCGAGACCCTGTCTTAAAAAAAAACAAGGAAGGAAACACCTTCTCCATTAAAAGGGACAGTGAATTGAAAGGGGCACAAGTGCAACTTCTGGCTACTAGAAATGTTCTCATTTTATGTTATACAGATGTGTATTTTTCAGTAGTCACGTGATACTTCAAGAAAAAGCTCAAACCAAAACAACAAACATTTAGCAACAGAAAAAACAGTCATGGGTATGAATAGGCAATTCAAAAGATGGGAAATCCAAAGGACCAATAAACTTTGCAAAATGTCCCACCCCTCCCAAGCCCCTTTCTCTATACCCCGAGAAATGCATGTCCATCATTCCAAATTATTCAACCTCTTTTCTGAAGGCTCCTGCTTGGGATACAGCCCTGGCTGCACATTATAAACACCTCGGAGTTTTTTAAAAATAAATTACCTATGTTCAAGCTCCACCACAGACTGAGGCAGAATGTCCAGGGGCTAGGACCTGGAAATGGTATGTTTACAAGCCTCCCCTGCAATTTTAATGTGCAACCAGGGCTGAAAGCCACTTCCAACTGAAACCTGGTTCTCCACTGCAGGCTTAATCAGTCATGGCTGTCTTCTCTCTTAACATCCCTCTTCCCAATAAGCCTGGAGACAGGCTAGGTGTTCTCATTTCTCACTGCCATTTCCAAACCACTATCTCATCTACCTCCCTAAGATCCCAGCTTCAAGTTTTATATTATCACTACACCCATCCCTAATCCTCCTTGTTGCAGGATTACGATACCTGTAGGGCTATGGAGGCCCCACAGGGTCGTGGGGTGTCCCTTATGCTGTGTTGAGGTGCAGGATCCAAGAAGTAAAGAAACAGGACACTGAAGAACTGGTGAAGAGCATCTGGACTCGAGGGGCGACATCACCTGTAAGCGGAGATCAGCGGCAGCCCACCAGTGCCCAAGAGCATCTGTATTTGGGGGGCAGGGTCGTGAGGTCATCATCTATAGGCTTAGTAATAGGGCATACATAATCATGTGAGTTACAAGCAAGGGGGGCTACCCCATTATGTCACTTGGCAGAGAGGTGGCCAGGCACAGTAGGGGACCATGCCGTGCGCAGTAGTAGAGGGTCGTGTACAGAAAAGGGGTCCACCCCCATTAGGTCACCAAGGCAAGGAGGGGGGCTGTGTGCAACAGGTGTCATGAGCAACACTTCTTATCTAGGGTCTGGAGACTTCAAAGGATTTCTAATAGAAGGATATTGTAAGCTTAATGCAGTGGGAGTTGACACACTTGTGCTCTTAAGATATTTATGGGAGGATGATTTGAGCTAGCACTGGAGTGAGAAAAGACTGACAGGGTGTACAGCCGCTGTGACTGGTCACACCAGAGGGGTTCTTCTCCCTCGGTTATTTCCAGGATCTCAGGCCTGAGGCCTACTTTCCACAGGAACTGGATGCAAGATACTACAACTCCTTTATCAGGAGGAGAGGCACTTGCTCCAAGCCTGCCATACAGCATATGCCCTTTCAGGCAGGGATGCCACTGCCTGGATCTTTGGTTCTCGTCCTGGTCTGGCTGTTTTCCCAAGCACTGCTTCTGTTCTGTAACTGCTCTAGGCATTCCTCCTACTACAAACTACTAGAAGGATTATATAAATCAGCACCAAATGTGTCAGTACAGCTCCGACTACAATACCGATATGATTATATAGAACTAAATATGCTAGATATAAGTATTAAGTATGATTATATAAACTAGATATATGTAAGCAGTAAGTTACACTTCAAGCGCTAATTCTATAAACTAATATATGATTATATATGAAGGATTATATAAAGGAAACAGCTGAGCAATAACACTATAAACTAAGATATTCTTCAGGCACCTAGTCATGCCTGGGGTCTGGACAGTTCTCCTTCCTCAGTGCCCACGAGGGGTGTTACCCACAGATATCCCCAACCTTAATCCTTAAAGATTTTAGCTCCTGGCCATGACACTCTCTCCAACATTGTTCTTATCAAAATGCACAATGATTTTAATACCTGTAGAGATAATCCTTGACCTCATCCTCTCCTCCTATATTCCAGTACTCCACTTGACCTCAGCAGTTCATCTTCACAATCATACCCCAAAATTTGTCATTACCAACAGCTGCCACCCTCCACAAGCTCAATTTCTAGCATCCTACTCTCCTGCCATCCCCTATCTTTTCAATTCCCCTCCTCAAATATCTTCACTCCAACATTTTTAAAGTCCAGTTCCATAATGCACTGATCCTACCATCTCTTCACCATCCTTCACCCATGATCTACCACCAAGATTCAAAGTTCCACTCCTTTGAATATACCCTCAACTATCATGCCTCATCTTCCTCTATCGTTATCACCAGGCAAGCCCCAATCCTAGATAAATCCTACTCTCTGCCTAATCTGCACAAGTGAATTTGGCTGGAGGAAAAAAACTGACATAACTCTACTGACTGACCTCGCTATACACTTACGACAGCTGACTCCAAGTGCTCCTTGGTACAGCCTTGTAATCACACACCATTTTAATCTCCTGAATGACTAGGTCACAGCTTTTCCTCTTCTTACCTCTACATCTCCTCTCCTTTCCTCGGGCTCAGCAGATGATCTTGCTTCCTAATTCACTGAGAAAATAACAGCAATAAGGAACTACCAGTTCACCTGCATTTGTGCCAAAGTATTCTTTCTCTCTGCCTCTATGGATGCATGCTCTTTGCTCCTACTAAGACCAATCCCTCCATTGTACACTAGATCCCAGTTCCTTTCATCTCCTCAGCTGCATTCCAGCAATTCTTCCATCTCATGAATCATCACTTTCCCCCTCGAAGCTGTATTATTCACATCAGCATGAAAAACACTATAACAGCTCCCATCTTAAAAAAAACAAACAAAAAAAAAACAGCTCTTAATCCCGTATCTTCCTCCAACAATGGTCCCATTACTCCCCTTTGGAAAGAAACTCCTCACAAATGATGTCTATTTTTGCTATCTCCAATTCCTGTTTTCCCATTTCTCTTGAGAACACACCAACTTAACTTTTAGTTCCTCGCCACTCCACCAAAACAACTCCTGTGAAAGTCTTTAATGACCTCCATATTGTTAAAACCAAAGGTCAATGCTCAGCGCTCATTTTACTCAATCTATCAGAGCATTCCATACAGCTGAACAGTCCTTACAGCGCCTACACTAGCTTTCCAAGACACACCACTCACTCTTGGTTCTCCTCCTTATTGAGCAATCCTTTTCAATCTCTGTTATTGGTAAGCCTTATCCCCCAGACTCTAAACACTGGAATAGCCCAGCACTCACTCTGGACTTTCTTTTCTCTCTCTACACTCACTTGTTCATCCCATCTCATGGCTTTAAGCCTCTCCTCTATACTGACATTTATTTCTCCAGGTGAGGCCTCTTTGTATTCCAGGCTCATGTTATCACCTGCGTAGTCCACCATCTCAACCTGAATGCTGAGCAGACACCTGGAACTTGCTTGTTCAAAATCAAATTCCTGGTTTCTCCCTCTTGCTCAAATCTGCTTCTGCCACAGATCCCTTTCAATGAATGGCTCCAGCCTTCTATCTGCAAGGCCAAAAATTATGTACTTTTTCTCTCACATCTCCCAGCTAACACATCAGCTTATTTTGTTGACTCTACTTTCAAAATATATCTAGATCTAGAGTTTGACCACTTTTCACTGCCTCCATTCTCCACAGTCTTAGACTAAGTCACCATTGTCTCTTGCTTGGATCATAACAGCAGGGTCCTAACAAACTTCTTGCTTTCTGCTTCCTCCCTTACAGTCCCCTCTCAACAGAGCAACTAGTGTGATTCTTTTAAAGCCTAAATAAAATTGTTTCCTCTGCTCAAAACCCTCAAATTTCAGATGGAATCGCATTCAAGGTAAAAGACAGTCTTTACGATGGCCTCTCTATTGTCTCCCTTCATCTCCTTCCCTCTAATCCAGTCACACTGACCTCCTTGTAGTTCTGTGAGCATGTCACACATGAGGGTCTTCTCAATTGCAGTTCTGCACATATATCCCAGACCCTAGGGCCCACAGCAACTTCCTCACGTATACGAAAGGAAACTTGTGCAAGAATATTGTATTAGTCCATTTTCACGCTGCCGATAAAGACATATCCAAGACTGGGCAATTTACAAAAGAAAGAGGTTTAATCAACTTACAGTTCCATGTGACTGGGAAAGCTTCACAATCATGGCAGAAGGCAAGGAAGAGCAAGTCAAGCCTTATATGGAAGCCTGCCTCTGCTTCCAAAAGTGCTGGGATTAAGGTATGAGCCACCGCAGTCAGCCAGAAACTTATTTGATTAAAATTTCTTTCCAAACTTTATAAATAACAATTGCCAGCTTATTCTAACTGAAATGAATGGTAAAGAGGCAAAGAGAGAACGAACCAGCAGGGGAAATACCAGATGCTTATAAAACCATCAGATCTCGTGAGAACTCACTATCAGGAGAACAGTACAGGGAGAACTGCCCCCATGATTTAATTATCTCCACCTGGCCCCACCCTTGACACCTGGGGATTATTACAATTCAGTGGGAACACAGAGCCAAACCATATCAAATATTCACTGCCATTGTTTATAAAAGCAAATCAACCAGAAACTTAAGTATCTATCATCAGGAAATGTACAAATTATAATAGAAACATACAATAGAATACCACACAGCAGCTAAAATGAATGACCAAACTAAAAATATCAACATGATTGTAGTTCAAAACCACAAGGCTAAACTAATAAAAAGCAAACTGCAGAAAGATATGCATGGTATGATGATGTGTATGTAGGCTACATCCATATGTAATAATATATATCATGGCCACGCACAGTGGCTCACACCTATAATCCCAGCCCTTTGGGAGGCTGAGGTGGGCAGATCACCTGAGGTCAAGAGCTCGAGACCAGCCTGGCAGAAACCCCCATCTGTACTAAAAACACAAACATTAGCCAGGTGTGGTGGCATACACCTGTAATCCCGGCTACTGGGGAGGCTGAGGCACAAGAATCGCTTGAACCTGAGAAGCGAAGGTTGCAGCGATCTGAGATCACACCACTGCACTCCAGCCTGGACAAAAGAGTAAGATTCTGTCTCAAAAAAAATAAAAATAAAAATGTGTGTATATATGTGTATATATATATATGGACACTGGTTATCTCTGAGCAGGAAGGAAGGAAGACAGAAAAAGAATCAGGGAAGATTACACAGGGTGCTTCAACCGTATCTATTTTATTTCTTTACAAAAAAGAAAAGCCTGGCAAATATGGAAAAATATCAGAATCTGATACGAGTAAATGATAGGTATATGGGTATTTATTACGTTATTCTCTAAATTATTCTGTATGCTTAAAATATTCATAATTTTAATTAAGGATATTACATCCCATGGAAACTTATTTTTGAGACAGAATCTCATTGTGCTGCCCAGGCTGGAGTGTAGTGGCACAATCTCAGCTCACTGCAACCTCTGCCTCCCTGGTTCAAGCAATTCTCCTGTATCAGCCTCCCGAGTAGCTGGGACTGTAGGGGTATGTGGCACCAAGCCCAGCTAATTTTTGTATTTTTAGCAGAGACAGGGTTTCATCATGTTGGCCAGGCTGGTCTCAAACTCCTGACCTCAAGTGATCCGCCTGCCTCAGCTTCCCAAAGTGCTGGGATTAAGGTATGAACCACCGCACCAAACTTATTTGATTAAAATTTATTTCCAAACTTCATAAATGACAATCGCCAGCTTCTTCTAATTGAAATTAATGGTAAAGCTGTCAGGGCTTTCCTGAAAATTCTGGAATTCCACAAGAAAAAGGCTGGCTACTCTCACAATCAGTATTCCATCTCAACTTATTTTCTTTATAAAGTCCTTCCATGGCACATTTCTATTTAAATATTATCATTTGTAAACATTCCCACATAAATGCACTGCCCTAGGCAAGGGCTGTGAAGTGGAAATGCAATCTGAAGCAGATGCACCATGGCAAAAGGCACCAAGACTCATGTGAGCATCTAAAATCACCAGTTGGCACAGATGACTAATATAAAGGTAGATAGCAGTTCTTTCATTTAAGGACTTGAGTTTCTGAATCACAGCAGGAAAAGGATATCGCCTCTGCCTTCTCAGACATTTTACAAAAACCAGAAAGTGCCTACATTAGTTCAAATCAGTAGAAAAATTACCAAGATCACTTATTAATTAGATTAATACAGCATGAAAATCCAGGAACATTAAAGCATAATTTACAGAAAAATTGACTTTGCAAAGTCAAAACACATTTATGGCATCACAGACAATATGAAAAACAAACGTTTAGCCAGTAGGTAAATCAGAAAGGTTAACTTCAGTAATAATTAATTTCAGTGATGTCAATACAACCAACCTGATCTCTTTTTTTTTTCCAGAAACTCAATGCTTGCTAACCAACTTGATCTTACAGGCAAGATCACTTTTTAAAATCTGAAACGTAAAAACTAACACACAATTTTTAGATGTAGAGGTACGAGCCCAGCTCATTGGTATAAATGACAAACCTCTCAGCGTCATGGTTTCCTTCTTATAATTCAAGGTTTCCTTGTTATAATTCAAAACAGATATTGAAAATTAGCCATCCACTAATATTTACATAATACCTTTGAGAATCAGAGGACAAAAGGCAATGCAAAGCCTCTTATACATAACCACAGTAAAGGTTTAAAGAGTTGATGCAGTAGGCTGCCATGAGCCAAAAATGATCCCAGCCAACTAGCTCCAACAACTTTATTATGATAATTATTTGTATAAATTGTTAGTGCCTGTGAGATGTGAATCATAAATGGCATGCCATACTTACACATGATCTTTGGTACCCAGTTTTAAAGAACACTAATCTAAGCTAGAATATGTTTGAAAAGTCCGTTATCAGTTGTTGTTGACTAAATCATTTAACAATTAGATATGGCTTGAAGGTTACACCATTCTGAAGATACTTCTCAGGATGTATCCTGAGAAGGATACATCCATTCTGAAAAGTGTATGAACATTTGAAAATCACAAGCCCTCATTGCTACCACCTTATATTAGCATAAATATTCTTGCAATCGTCAACCAAAAAGTTTCACATTTCCCAGTGCTTTATTTTAGCACTTAAGTGACATCTAGGGCTTGGGAAAACTCAGAACAGCGTGGGTTAGGAAAGCTACAATTATATCTTGAATGCCTTCACCAAATTATAGGAGTAGGAGGTAAAGACATTAATTGAGACACTCATAAAAGAACACACCCTTAAAAGTGAACCCTGCACTCCAATATACTTTTTCTGGATCAAATCCAGAAAAAAAATCACATATACCCCTCACCTAGTGAATTTTACAGAGAGCATAGAAACAAAAAGTACCTAGTTCATAACTCCTTGAGAGGAGAAATTCATGCATCTTTCTGGCTATAACCAAGGCAGTTATTATTATTTAATTAAAAGTTCTTATTCACTTTATTAATTACAGAGTTAATTATGTCTGTTTAAAGTGAACTGTGGGATTTGCAGAGCCAACCTACTATTTGTTTAAAAAAAAAAAAAGTGAAGATGTTTTAAGTACTAATTAGCAAGGATATGTTTTATATTTGCTCCTAGTAAAGTTTCCAGTCTTGAAATATTAGATTTCCACATGACTCTCTATCACAGACAGCAAAACTGTCACACAGACATGAGAAGCAAATGTTAAACAATTGTGATAGAGAATGTTTTGTTTCGATATGTCCTACACAGAAACTTATTTGATGGCTTCAAAGTGACACTAAGCATATTTAGAATGCTGTCAACATCCTAATATCTAATTAGCATATCATAAACAGTATCATTTCAGAAGTAGAGCTATCTTAGAAGTTATGGCCAAAGGCACTTAAGAAATATGTCAAAAGAGAAATTAAACAGGAGGTGCGGAATTCTTGAGGCATGATTAGAGACAGTCTTACAGAAAAAAAGAGCCTTACAAAAAAGAGTCAGATATACAAATGCCAGGGCTTGGGATTATTTTGGGTATGTTTTTAGTTTGTCCTTTGACTTTTCATCTAGTAGATATTAAGTATATATATAAATATCTTTATTATCACTATGTAAGCACTCTAAAGACAAGTGAACACTTAACTTCTACCTCTTTAGTGTCCTCATTAAAAAATAAAAAATGAATTCCAAGTATATTTATGGCAAAAAAAAAAAAAAATCAACACTGTGCCAGCAAATCCGGGATGCTCAATGGTTTTAATGGAGTTAGTCCAAATTGGCCTCTTAATATTTGGCCCCATCTAGTGGCAAATCTATTTTTTAAGTTGGAGAAAAAATATGGACCACAATAAGTATCAGTAATAATATTTCAACATCAATACAAATTAATGCTTTTGATAGTTGTTGAACAGAGATGATAGCTAACAAGGGTATCCACTACCTATCTAATAGGCTCTTTAAATCTGCGTATATATCAAGTTTTCCATGAGAAAAGAACAAAAAAAGAAGCCTCTTAAAGTAGTCTGATTTGTCTCACAGAAAATTCTTCTAGACCCATATTCTGACTCATTCAGGCCTGAGATTTCAAATACGTTACTATCACAGAAAAAAAAAAATGACAAAGACACCCTGATCAGCTTTTATAAAAATGTAGGCAGATTCATATATACCTATTTGGGGAAGGCACCTAGATGGCTACTTTAATATTCAATGCTCACACTAACCCTTCTGTATTTTCTCACAATAGTCCTATTTTAAAGAAAAAACAAACTGGCAAATGTTCTTTACAGTTTACAAGTGTAGTGAGTTAAGAAAATGAAGCCATAGCAACACCGGCCACCACACCCAAAACAAACACCTCCCTACTAGGTGCTCTATAAAGAAGTAGGTACATCTCAGGCTACTGGAAGCCCAAAAGAGGTCCCTTGACTCACAGCAAAGATGCTATAAACATAGCATTTTGCCAACAGTGGTAATGAGCTTATGTTGATAAATCCTGCCCATCTTATCTGCTTTCCCTCCTACAAAAGCAAGCAAGCTATAAACAAAACCAAAAAGTTTATGTAGATTTAAAGCAATATATTTTGAAGATTATTTTTCATAACAAAGTTGAAATACCTCCTTGTCATAAAATTATCTTTTTTTTTTTTTGACACAGAGTTTCATTTTTGTTGCTCAGGCTGGAGTGCAATGGCACGATCTTGGCTCACCACAACCTCTGCCTTCAGGGTTCAAGGGATTCTCCTGCCTCAGCCTTCCGAGTAGCTGGGATTATAGGCATGCACCACCACGCCCAACTAATTTTGTATTTTTAGTAGAGATGGGGTTTCTCCATGTTAGGCTAGTCTCGAATTTGCAATCTTAGGTGATCTGCCTGCCTCGGCCTCCCAAAGTGCTGGGATTACAGGTGTGAGCCACCGCATCTGGCCAAAAATTATTTTATTTTTTAAAATCTTTTTCAACTTTTTAGGTTTGTGGTATATGTGCAGATTTGTTACATGGGTATATTGCATGTCACTGAGGTTTGGTAAACAAATGATTTCATTACTCAGTTAGTAAGCATAGTACTCAATAGGTAGTTCTTTCAACCCTCACCCTCCTCCCACTCTCCATCCTCAAATAGGCCCCAGTGTCTGTTGTTCCCCTTTGCGTCTTCATGTATTCAATGTTTAGCTCTCACTTATAAGTGACAACACGTAGTATTTGGTTTTCTGCTCCTGTGTTAATTTGCTTAGGATAAGGGCCTCCAGCTGCATCCATGTTGCTGTAAAGGACATGATTTTGTTCTTTTTCATGGCTGCACAGTATTCCATGGTGTATATATACCACATTTTCTTTAACCAGTCCACCACTGATGAGCACCTGGGTGCCCATATCTTCGCTATTGTGAATAGTGCTACAATAAACGCACAAATGTATGTGTCTTCTTGGTAGAACAATTTATGTTCCTTTGGGGTCCAGTAATGGGATTGGTAGTTCCGTTTTTAGTTGAGGAATTGTCATGCTGTAATGGTTGAACAAATTTAACTCCCACCAGCAGTGTATATTCCCTTTTCTCTGCAACCATGCCAGGATCTGTTACTGTTTGACTTGTTAATAATAATCACTCTCACTGGTGTGAGATGGTATCCCATTGTAGTTCTCATTTGCACTTCTCTAATAATTAGTGATGCTGAGCATTTTTTCACGTTTGTTAGCAACATATGTGTTCTTTAAAAAGTGTCTGTTCACGTCCTCTGCCCACTCTTTAAGTTTTCTGCTTGTAATTTAAGTTCTTTACAGATTCTGGATATTAGACAATTGTCAGATGAATAGTTTGCAAGTATTTTCTCTCACTCTGTAGGATGTCTGTTTACTCTGTTGATAGTTCTTTCACTGTGCAGAAGCTCTTCAGTTAAATTAGGTCTCACTTATCTATTTTTGTTTTGTTGCAATTGCTTTGGAAGACTGTCATGAAATCTTTGCCAAGGTCTATGTCCACAATGTTGGACCTATGACAAAACCTATGACATAACTATCCTACGTTTTCTTCTAGAGTTTTTATAGTTTTAGGTTTTACATTTAAGTATTTAATCCATCTTGAGTTGATTTTTGTATATGATGAAAGGCAGGGGTCCAGTTTCATTCTTCTATATATGGCAAGCCAGTTATTCCAGCAGTAACTATTGAATAGTGGAGTCTTTTCTCCATTGCTTATTGTTGTCATCATTGTTGAAAATCAAATGGTTGTAGGTATGTAGTTTTATTTCTGGGTTCTCTATTCTGTTGCATTTGTCTATGTGTCTGTTTTCCTACCAGTACCATACTTTTTTAGTTACCATAGCCTCGTAGCATAGTTTGAAGTCAGATAGTATGATGCCTCCAACTTTGTTCATTTTGCTTAGGATTGCTTTTGCCATTTTCGGGCCCTTTTGTGGTTCCATGTGAATTTTAAATAGCTTTTTCTAATTCTGTGAAAAGGGATGTTGATAGTTTGATAGGAATAGCACTGAATCTGTAGATTGCTTTTGGCAGTATGGTCATTTTAACAACACTGATTTCTCCTACCCATGAGCATGGAATGTTTTTCCATTTGTTTGTGTCATCTCTGATTTCTTTCAGCAGTGTTTTGTAAAGATTGTTCACCTCCCTGGTTAGATGTATTCCTAGGCATTTTGTTCTTTTTGTGACTATTGTGAATGGGATTGCATTCCTGATTTTGCTCTCAGCTTGCATGTTATTGGTGTATAGAAATGCTGCTGATTTTTATACATTGATTTTGTATCCTGAAACTTTACTGAAGTTGTTTATCTATTCTAGGAGCCTTTGGGCAGAGACTATGGGATTGTTTATGTATAGAATAATATCATCTGCAGACAGAGAGAGTCTGACTTCCTCTCTTCCTATATTTTTTTTTTATTTCTTTCTCTTGCCTGGTTGCTCTGACTAGAACTTCCAGTACTATGCTGAACAGGAGTGGTGACAATGAGAGATCCCTGCTTCTGCCCATTCAGTATGATACTGGCTATGGGTTTGTCATAGATGGCTCTTATTATTTTGAGGTATGTTCCTTCAATGCCTAATTTGTTGAAGATTTTAACATGAAGAGATGTTAAATTTTCCTGAAAGCCTTTTCTGTGTCTATTGAGAAGAATCATGTGGTTTTTGTTTTTAGTTCTGTTTATGTGATGAATCACATTTATTGACTTGCATATGTTGAACCCACCATGCATCCCCAGAATAAAGCTTACTGATAGTGGTGGATTAGCTTTTGATGTGCTGCTGGAGTCAGTTTGTTAGTATTTTGTTGAGGATTTTTGCATCTACGTTCATCAGGGATATTGGCCTGCAGTTTTCTTTTTTTGTTGTGTTTCTGTCAGGTTTGGGTACCAGAATGATCTAGCCTCAAAAAGTGAGTTAGGGAGTCCCTCCTCCTCGATTTTTTGGGAATAATTTCAGTAGAATTGGCAATAGCTCTTCTTTGTATGGCTGGTAGAATTTGCTGTGAATCTGTCTGGTCCAGGGCTTTTTCTAGTCAGTAGGTTTTCTTTACTACTTCAATTTTGGAACCTGTTACTGGTTCATTCAGGATTCTAATTTATTCCTAGTTCAATCTTGGAAGGTTATATGTTTCCAGAAATTTATCCATTTATTGTAGGTTTTCTAGTTTCTGTGCATAGAGGTGTTCATAATAGTCTCTGAGGATTTTTGTATTTCTGTGGGGTTGGTGGTAATGCCATCTTTGTCATATCTGGTTGTGTTTATTTGGATCTTCTCTATTAAACTAGCTGGCAATCTAGCAATCTTATTTATTCTTTCAAAGAACCAACTTTTGGTTTCATTAATCTTTTGTATGGATTTTCATGCCTCAATTTTGCTCAGCTCAGTTCTGATTTTGGTTACTGCTTTTCTTCTGCTAGTTTTGAGGTTGGTTTGCGGTTGTTTTTCTAGTTCCTCTAGGTGTGGTGTTGGGTCATTAATTTCAGATCTTTCTAAACTCTTGATGTAGGCATCTAGCACTATAAACTTTCCTCTTAACACTGCTTTAGTTGTGTCCCAAGGATTCCAGTACATTGTATCTTTGTTTTTATTAGTTTCAAATATAATAACAGGAAATTACACAACCTGTTCCTGAATGACTTTTGGGTAAAGAATGAAATTAAGGCAATATATATTTGTATTTCTGTGTATTTCTGTGACTTTTGGGTAAAGAATGAAATTAAGGCCAAAAAAAAAATATATATATATATAGAGAGAGAGAGAGGCCTTAATTTCATTCTTTACCCAAAAGTCATAAAAATATATATATTTATTTTATATATATATATATATTGGCCTTAATTTCATTCTTTACCCAAAAGTCATTGAGGACCAGGTTGTGTAATTTCCATGTAATTGTATGGTTTGAGGATCTTCTATTTTTATTGCACTGTGGTCTGAGAGTGTGGTTGGCATATTGGTTTTTGTTTTAGAATTCCTTTATAGCTAAGCATGTGGTCAATATTAGCATATATGCCATGTATAGATTAGAAGAATGTATATTCATTCTGTTTTTGTTGGCGAAGTATCCTGTAGATGTCTGTTAGGTCCATTTGGTCAAGTGCCAAGTTTAGATCCCAAATACCTTTATTAGTCTTCTGCATCGATGTTCTGTCTTACACTGTTGGCAGGGCATTTAAGTCTCCCACTATTGTTGTATGGTCATCTAAGTTTCTTTGCAGGTCTCTAAGAACTTGTTTTATTAATCTGGGTGCTCTAGTGTTGGATGCATATATATTTAGGATCGTTAAGTCTTCTAGTTAAATTGAATCTTTTATCATCCACTATGTAATGTTCTTCTTTGTCCTTTTTGATTATTATTGTTGGTTTAAAGTCTGTTTTGTCTGAAATAAAAATAGGAATCTCTGCTCTGTTTGTTTTGTTGGTTTCTGTTTTTTGTTTGCTTGCTTGTCAGGTCTTTCTCCATCCCTTCACTTTAAGCCTAGGGATGTCATTGCATGCAAGATTAGTCTCTTGAAAATAACATATAGTTGGGTCTTGCTTCTTTATCCAGTTTGCCCCTCTGTCTTTTAAGGAGGTCACTTAGCCCATTTACATTCAAGGTTAATATTGCTATGTGAGAATTTCATCCTGTTGTGTTGTTAGCTGGTTGTCATTAGATTTGATAGTACACTTGCTTTATTTTATCAGTGGGCTATGTACTTAAGCGTGTTTTGTGGTGGGAGGTACCAGTCTTTAATTTTTTAGCACTCCCTTAAGGACCTCTTGTAAGAAAGACCTGGTGGTAAAGAGTTTCCTTAGCATTTGCTTGCCTGAAAAGAATTTTATTTCTCTTTCACTTATGAAGCTTAGTTTGGCCAGATATGAAATTCTTGGTTGGAATTTCTTTTCTTTAAGGCTGCTGAATATAGGACCCAATCTCTTCTGGCATGTAAGGTTTCTGCCAAAAGGCTTCCTGTTAGCTGGATGGGGCTACTTTTGTATGTGACTTGCACCATCTATATAGCTGCCTTTAAGATTTTTTCTTTCACGATGACTTTGTCAATCTGATGACTGTATCTTCGGGAAGGTCATCTTGTATAGTATGGGGGTATGGTACAGGGGTTCTCTGAACTTCCTAAATTTGCATGTCACTCTATAGAGAGGTTGGGGACGTTTTCTTTGGTCTCTACATAATCCCACATTTTTTGGAGGTTTTGTTCATTAACTCTTTTCCTATTTTTGTCTACCTGCATTGATTCAAAGGAGCAGTCTTTAAGTGCTGAGATTCTTTCCTCAGCTTGATCTATTCTGTTATTAATGTTTCCAATTGCATTCTGAAACTCCTGTGGTAAACTGTCATTTCCAGAAGTTCAGTTTGGTTCTTTCTTAAAATGGCTACATGGTCTTTCAACTCTTGCACTCTTACTGTGTCCCCTGGATTGGGTTTCAACCTTATCCTCTTATGTCTATTAGCTTCCTTGCCATCCAGATTCTGAATTCTATATCTGTCATTTCAGTCTTTTCAGTCTGGTTAAGAACCACTGCTGGGGAGCTAGTGCAGTTGTTCAGAGATTAAGAAAACACTCTAGCTTTTAGAGTTGCCAGAGTTCTTGCACTGGTTCTTTCTCACCTGTGTGGGCTGACATCCTGCAATCTTTAAAGTAGTTACCTTTTGCATGGGACTTCTTGCTTTTATATTCTTTGATGCTCTTGAAAGTTTGACTAATATTTGGTTGGTTTAATCAACTGGCTTCATTGTAGATGCTTTCAGGGGGCCAAGGCTCAACTGAGCACTCCTAGGCTACATGCTCTAATCCTTGTGGGGCTGGGACCAGGCCTGTGGCTCTGTTTTCTGGCCCCTTGAGGTTAAGTACCTGCTGCTCTGGAGTGACTTTGCCAGTCCACTGGCAACAACACTCCAATGGGAGCTGCCAGCAAAAGTACTCTGGTGGGGCAGCAGTAGGCTCCCACGCACACGCATGCCTGCAGAGTGGTAGAGGGAAGCTGTGGGCAAGAATGCACTGGCAGGAAACGGCTGCAGGTGGGTGCATGCCAGCAGGGGAAGGCTACAGGCAGGTGCACAATGGCAGGGGTCCATCTGCAAAAGCACTCCAATGGATAGATAGGATCTTGTGGTGGAAAAGCTATGGCAATGGCCACTGCAAGCTGAGGCTGTGCTGCAAGCAAGTACAGCCAGGCAGGAAGGGACCCGATGAGAGTCCACCAGATGGGGAGTTGGGGGAGGTCCTCAGATCAGACTGGTCCTATTCCACAAGCAAGCCAGCCCTGTTCTGTCCAAATCTGGCAGCCAACAAAGGCTAGAGCTGCCTAGAGGAATACGGTGGGCCTTAGGTTATGGATATTTATAGTTGTGCTCCGCTGCAGCTGTTCCCACAACAAACCCCCTGGGCTCTGCGGAGGCTGGAGTTCCGGCTCTGCGGAGGCTGGAGTTCCGTCTCTGCCAGCTTTCCAGGAAGTTCTCCCTGCCAGCTCAGATGTTCATGGGAATTGTGGGGTCTCCCACAGCTAGGCTCCCAGAGGTTTGTGGCAAGAGTGGGACATTCCACATCTATTTCATTCACCCTTTCCCTGGGAGCCACTAAGGGCCAGGGACAATTCCTGGTGCTTTGCAACCCTCTGCAGGGTTTCTAGCTTCCTTCCCATTCAGGCTGGCATCTGCATCCTTTTCTGTCCACTCTCAATGCCTTCTTTCCAAAGATCTGTTCAGAGTATGCCAGCCTACTTGATAGTCTGGTCTCTCTCAGTGGGAGAGGCTCTTCCTAGCTGCCTTTAGTTGGCCATCTTGCTATTTGTCCAAAATTATCTTTAAAGAATAAAGTGTGAAAACAATTTTCATAACTTGAATGAAAGTAAAGTTTTCATCTCCTACATTGCTGAAAAAAATCTTTTTTATACAAATGCTTATTTTGATTCAAAAGCTAAAAAAGGATATATTAATATTAGAATCCAAGCCAGATGCAGTGGCTCACACCCGTAATCCCAGTACTTTGAGAGGCTGAGGCGGGTAGATCAGTTTATCTCAGTTCAAGACCAGCCTGAGAAACATAGTGAAACCCCATCTCTACAAAAGAAAAAATACAAAAATTAACCAGCCATGGTAGTGCACACCCATGGTCCCAGCTACTCAGGAGGCTGAGGTGACAGAAACTCTTGAGCCCAGGAGGCAGAGGTTGCAGTGAGCTGAGATCATGCCACTGCACTCTGGCCTGCATAACAAAGCAAGAACACATCTTTTAAAAAAAAAAAAAAGAGAGAGAGAGAGAGAAAGAGAGAAACCAGCCAGGTGCAGTGGCTCACACCTATAATCTCAGAACTTTGAGAGGGCGAGGTCAGCAGGTCCCTTGAGCCCAGGAGTTTAAAATCAGCCTGGACAACATAGTGAAAGCCTGTCTCTACAAAAAATGCAAAAATTAGCTGGGCATGGACATGGTCATGCACGCCTGAGGTCCCAGCTACTTGAGAGGCAGAGGTGGGAGGACTGCTTGAGCCTGGGAGGTTGAGGCTGCAGTGAGCTGTGATGGTACCACTGCCCTTCAGCCTGGGCAACAGAGCAAGACCTTGTCTCAAAAAACAAAAAGAAAAGAAAAGGCCAGGCATGGTGGCTTATACCTGTAATCCCAGCACTTTGGGAGGATGAGGAGGGTGGATCACCTGAGATCACGATTTTGAGAACAGCCTGGCCAACATGGTGAAGCCCTTCTTTTCTAAAACTACAAAAATTAGCCGGGCATGGGATTGGGTGGTTCTTTTTTTTTTAATCACACAAAGGAAAGTGTACAAAACATAAATGTTCAGCCCCATAAATTAAAACAAAGCAAGCACCTACGTAACCACCAGAGTCTTAGAAACTGAGGACTGCCAGTAGCCCAGTGATCCCTTCTAATTCTTTCCAATCATTAACCCCTCCCTCCTCTCCAAAGGTAACCATCATCTTGACTTCTAACATTCGAGTTCTGTACTGTCTGATTTTAAAATTGTTTAAATTGAATCATATACAGTAGTACGGATTCTTTTGTGTGGGGGTTTTGTTCAACATCATCTTTTTAAGGTTCATCCATGTTGTGTGAATCGAGTTTGTTCAATTTCATAATAGTAGTCCAAGTTAGAAATATATCATAATATACTAACCAACTATACTGTTGATGGAAATCCACTCCTCACACAACAATTTGGAGCTAGTACAAACAGTGGTGCTATAAACATTCTTATAGACACTACTTGGCTGCACACATGCCCACTCATTTCTGTGGAAGTAAAATTACAAAGTCATAGAGCATGCATATATTCTGCTGCTACACTGCCAACCAGTTTACCAAAGTGGTTATATCCAACAGCGTAAAAAATTTCATTGGGCATGGTGGCTCGTGTCTATAATCCTAACACTTTGGGAGGCTGAGGCGGAAGGATCACTTGTGTCTAAGAGTTCAAGACAAATCTGGGAAACACAGTAAGAACTCATCTCTACAAAAAATAAATAAAATTAGCTGGGTGTGGTACCACATGCCTGTAGTCCCAGCTACTAGGAGGCTGAGGTGAGAAGATTGCTTGAGCCTGGGAGATCAAGACTGCAGTGAGCCAAGATCTTACCACTGCACTCCAGCCTGGGTAACAAAGTGAGACCTTTACTCAAAAAAAAAAAATTCTTGCTCCATATTCCCACAAACCCTCTGCATTATTAATCCTTCTAATTTAGCATTCTGGCAGGTGTGTAACAGTTGTACACCATTATTATTTTAATTTGCATTTCTCTAATGATTTGTGGTCTTTGGC
>CAUYLG010039804.1:0-39632 GCA_963573385.1 Cacajao melanocephalus
GCAGGGAGGGCGAGGGGGCGGAGAGGGGGAGGGGCAGGGGAGCCACGGAGAGGGCGGGGAGGGTGAGGGGGCGGGAGGGCGAGGGGCAGAGGAGCCACGGAGAGGGCAGGTAGGGCGAGGGGGCAGGGAGGGCGAGGGGCAGGGGAGCCACGGAGAGGGCAGGGAGCGCAAGGGGGCGGGAGGGCGAGGGGGCCGGGAGGGCGAGGGGCAGGGGAGCCACGGAGAGGGTGGGGAGGGCGAGGGGGCAGGGGGAGGACAGATGGCCCTCAGCTCTGTGGCCTGGGGAGCCAGTCCCCCGCCACTGGAATCTGGGGTGGGCCATGCCCTGGCTGGGTGGCCTTAAGCCAGCAACTTGTCCCCACCCCCCCCCAGCCTGTTTCCCTCTGTGAAGCGGAGGTGACGAGAGTCCTTCATCATGGCTGCTGGGAGGTGACTCCCAGGAAGTGCTTGGTCCACGTCAGCCATGATTATCAGCTGGGCTCAGGGCTGCCCCCAACACCCATCATCCCAGGGCTGGGGAGCTCAGGTGGGCAGAGGCAGCTGCTGCCTTCCTCACTAGCCCTGCCAGTCCCTCCGGGATGCACCCTAGGCCTGAGCTGGTCTGAGGCATGGTCAGCATCACTACCCGGGCCCAGCTCCCTGCAGGGTCAGCCAGGAGAGATTGGCTAGAGGCCAAGCCAGGAGCCCTGAGTCACCACCCTAGAGGAGAGAGGGCCTGTGGGGATTGTCCAGGCCAGCTTATGCGGATAGGGAGACTGTGGCCCAGAGAGGAGCAGCCACTAACCCAAGGTCATACAGCCAGTCAGTGACAGAGCCAAGACCAGGACCCAGGCCTCCAGTGCCCTCTGCATGATCCCAAAGCATGCACTTTGCAAGGGAGGGGTCAGTGACAGCAGACCACAGGCTAGAGAGCTGCACCCTGAGCAGAAGGAGCCCAGGGGTGGGGATTAGGGGGGCTGCTGTTGGTCAGAAAGAGAAGGCAGGGATGAATCCCTGACATTTGCAAGGAAAGACCAGCAGGCCCCAGGGAGCTGTGGCCCCAGGACAAGTGAAGGGACCTAGGGTGTGAGCCATAGTCCGAGGCCCCTGGGGAAGATGGCCGTGTCACCATGCCAGTCAGGGGAGGAGGGAGGTGGTGGCTGCGGTTTCCCTTCCTGTGAAGAGATGTGAGTCCCCAGGGCCCTCCCAGTTCCGGCAGGGGGAGGAGGGGCGGGGCTAGGGCTGCAGGGCAGGGGGGAGGTCTAGTGGATTCAATGCGGGGGCCAAACCCTGGGCCTACAGAGCCCTGTGGTGAGGGAGAGGGCACGGTTCATAGTGGCCAAACTGAGCTGGTGGCCCTGGGCTCCTGGGCAGGGATCCCTGAGTTACATGCACATTGGGACCTACCAGGGACAGGGGCAGAGCCAGCAGTCCTGGGCGCCATGCAGGAAGCCAGACCTATGGCCGTCCCCTCCCTGGTGCAGGCAGCCCTGAGCCACTACAAAGAAGCACCCCCCACCCGCCCCAGCAGTAAGCCAACAATTTGCTGTCCTTCCTTCAAAAATCGCTGGGCCACCTACTAGCTGGGCGACCTTGAGAAGTTACTATACTTCTCCAGCCCAGTGACTTGGAGGCAAAGAGATGTTGGGCTGAGAAGCCAAGGGGAGCGGGGAAAGGGAGGCGAGAAGGCAGTGGAAGGGAATGTGTCACCCTTCAGAGCTAATGCAGGGCCACCTCCTTCAGGAAGCCTTCCCAAAACACCCAAGTCTGAGTTGCCGCTTGCCCTCCAAGCAACCACAGCACCCCACTCAATCCCTGCTTCTGTCGGCTCAAAACACACCTCCTTATTTTCAATATCTATTAATAGATACTTCTAATACTACTGGGACGACTACTAGCTAACACAGAGGGCTTCCCACATGCAGGTGTGGGATCTCCACCTGTATTAACTCACTTAACTCCCCCAACCGCCCCAGGAGGCAGGAGCTATCACTATCCCATGCTTTTCTGATAAGGAAACATAGACACAGAGAGGCTACATGACTCGCCTGAGGTCACACAGCAAGTACACAGCACAGCTAAGTTGGAACAGCATAGCCTGGCCCTGCAGCTCGTATTCACAATCACACCACGAGGCCAAGCCAGGGCTCCCCTGCAGCCAGCTCCCCTCTCTGAGCCCAAGGCCCATACCAATCTCCTTGGCCAGTGCCAGGCCCTGCGGGTAGGTGATGGGAGCCAGCTTCTTCTCTTTCAGTTTCTCAATGGTGTCCTTGTCGTCCCGCAGGTCCAGCTTGGTGCCCACCAGGATGATGGGTGTGCTGGGGCAGTGGTGCCGCACTTCTGGGAACCACTGGACAGGTGGGGGCGGGGGATGCAAGGTTGTATGGGTCAAGAGGGGGCACGAGGTTGCGCAGAGAGCAGAGGGTGTGGGGAGAAGAGGGGCACCAGGCTGCGAGAAGATCAGAGGTGGGCATGAGGGGGAGGAGAGATGTGAGGTGGCACAGGGAGGGGAGGCCACGAGGTTGTGCAGGAAGGGAGGGGGCATGACTGTAGGAAAGGAGGTGGCGAGGTTTTGTGCAGACATAAGAAGCAAGCATGAGGTTATGTGGCAATCGGAGGCGGACGTGAGGTTGCAGGGGCAGGAGGAGGACGCAGCCTCGAAAGGTGGGAGGAAAGCTAACTATCGCAGCACCCGCCTCACCCCAGACCCTCCAAATCTCACCCCCTCAGTCCCCCTGCCAGCCCTGGTTGGCACTGGGAATCCTCTCTGCATGTGGCCTCTGATGCCCCCGGGACTGGCCTAGAGTTATCAGTTCCTCCCTCTGTCCCTCAGGGTCACCTGCCCCAGCGTCCCCAAGGCCCACTCTGTCCAGCTCACCTTGGCGCGGACGTTCTCATAGGAGGCAGGGCTGACGAGGGAGAAGCAGATGAGGAAGACATCCTGGGGACAGAGCAGGCGAGGGTCGCCAGTGAGAAGGGCCGGGAGGTGTCCCACCATGGCAGCCACCGAGAGGTGGAGCTTGGGGCTCCCTGAGGGTGGAGGAGCCCAGGGACGCTGGGGACTTAGGATCTGGGCAGAGCAGAGATGCCCTTCTTGCCTCTACCAGCAGGCTGCTGTTCATTAGGATGCTTACTAAACGCCAGGGCGTCTGCGAAGTGGTTGTCATCACATGTCACTGCAGCAAGCACTGCTGCTAGCCCCATTCCTCAGATGGGAAAAGTGAGGCGTCCAGAGGTTAGAGTTTGCCAAGGTGCACCCTGGCGAGGGGAGGATCTGGCATTCCAGAATCCATACTCCAATCCATACTCTCTGCCATCTTGATCACCGGCCTCAGCCGCCTCCCTGCCCTCCCTGGAGGAAGAGTGGGGACCCAGGAGCCACCTGCAGGCATCCTCTGCCTCTCCCCGTCCCCCAGTACTCCCAGGGATCACCATCCTGGGCTGCCTCCTGGGGCCCTGTGCAGAGTCCACCACCGGAAACAGGGGGTGCCCGAGCCCAGGAGGCAGTGGGGTGGGAAGATGGGCACGGTGAGGACGGGGAACCAACCCAGGGCTGGGGGAATGTGAGAGGAGGCCCTGCTCTGCCTGGGATGTGCAAGGCAGGCAGAGCCCTTGAGCTGGGCCTTCAGGGGAGAGTAAGGGTTTCCCAGGCTGAGCTGGCTGGAAAGGCATCCCAGGTGGAGGGAACGGAGACAGCAAAGGTCAGGGCGGCAAGGCGGGTGGGAGCAGCACACCGTCTGTGGGTAGGAAAGCGGCCGGAGGCGGTCGTAATCCTCCTGCCCGGCGGTGTCCCACAGCCCCAGGTTCACGGGCTTGCTGTCCACCATCACGTTGGCTGAATAATTGTCAAACCTGTGGGGAGCAGGCAAGGCAGAGGCAAGGTCAATCTCAAACCCCAGAGCCTGGGGACTCTGGTCCAGCCCTGCGTTGCCCCATTCGGAGGCTGAGACGGAGAAGCAGTCTGACACTGGCCCAAAGTCACACAGCATTTGCAGTTGGGCTTTCTTTATTTATTTCATTACTGATCCATTATATTTTTTAAAAATCTAATACAAGTAAACAAGAAGAGTAAAAGATGATCTCTTAATCCTTTTTCTACCCATATCTGTCCTTTGGAAAGGTCATTGTTTAAGGCTATGTAACTTTTCCTCCAAGTCTCGATAAGAATAAACTTAATTATCTTCCTAGGCTGCGCAGCGAGGTTGTCACTCAATGTTTGTTTTTTGCTTTTTTGGTTTCTGGGTTTTGAAATGGAGTCTCACTCTGTCGCCAAGGCTGGAGTGCAGTGGTGCGATCTCAGCTCACCGCAACCTCCACCCTCTGGGTTCAAGCGATTCCCCTGCCTCAGCCTCCCGAGTAGCTGGGATCACAGGCATGCGCCACCACGCCTGGCTGATTTTTGTATTTTTAGTAGAGATGGGGTTTCACCATGTTGGTCAGCCTGGTCTCAAACTCCTCACCTCAGGTGATCCGCCCGCCTCGGCCTTCCAAAGTGCTGGGATTACAGGCGTGAGCCTCAGCGCCCAGCCTCAATATTCATTGAATGAGTGTTCATCCCATCTCAGGCTGGGTCCCCCCAGAAGCAGACCCTGAGACAAGGAGGTGGTGCAAGGGGTTTATTTGGGAGGTGGCCCCAGGATGCTGCAGAAGGGGACTGGGAAGGAGTAAGGGAGGGGGCAGCAGCTGACGCAGGGTGGGCGGTTGAACTGTCATGGCTGTGGGCCGCTGCTCAGTCCTGCTGGGGCTGCCTAGGAGGCAGTACAGACTGTGCTCAGGGTATCCCCAGAGGCGGCAGGAAGCTGGGGTGCTGTCATTCATCTCCCAGGGGAAGAGGGCTGCTTCTGGAGCCTTCTAGGCCACCCCAGAGTACATGTGAAAGCTGTCAGTCATGGACCACGGGAAGGGCCACCGCACCTGGTGGAAAGAAGCGTGCTGGGCCAGGCATGGTGGATCACGCCTGTGATCCCAGCACTTTGTGGGGCCGAGGTGGGCAGATCACAAGGTCAGGAGATCAAGACTATCCTGGCTAACACAGTGAAACCCCATCTCTACTAAAAATACAAAAAGTTAGCTAGGCATGGTGGTGCACGCCTGTAACCCCAGTTACTCAGGAGGCGGAGGCAGGAGAATTGCTTGAACCCAGGAGGCGGAGGTTACAGTGAGCTGAGATCATGCCACTGCAATCCAGCCTGGGCGACACGTGCTGCCAAGGGGATAGCGTGGGGCACCAACCTTGACACCCAACATCTCCCGCCAGACCCAGAGAGCCCTGCAGGGCCATGGAACAAGCCTCCAGATGCATTTGCTGAGCATCTACTATGCATCGGGTGCAGAGCCAGTGCTGGCGCCACCGAGGAGCACAAGCCTAATGGCCCTCACAGCTGGCAGGAGGCCAGACACGGGGCGAGGGGCCTGACAAACGTCAGAGAAGGGGAGAGGGGGAAGCCCAAAGAATGCTGGGAGGGCCAGCCCAGGACTCCAAGCTCAGAGCACGGGAGGTTTTGCAAGCCAGTTCTCACTACACACATCCCCGCAAGGAAGGTGCTGCCTCCCCACGCTGTGGAAAACTGGGTTCAGAGAGATGCAGTGACTTGCCCAAGGCCACACAGCGAGTGAGTGACCAAACTAGGTAAGAAACCAGTGATCACAAGCAGCGTTCACTGCCCCAGGCCACAGCTGTGCTTCCGGGAATGCCCGCACAGCCTGCCCCCGAGGGCTAGGGAATCACTCTCACTTACACACTGTGGTCACCCACACAGGCCCTGTGCCTCATCTCCTGACCTGGTCCACTGAGACCTCCAGCTCCTCGGGCTTCTCCTCCTATTCCTCCCCTCACACACCAGCCAAGCTGTTTCCCAGGAAAGGCTCACACTGCCCACCTCCCCGCACTGGTCCACAATGTCCAGAATGTCCCTGCCCAGAATGTCCTTCCCACCTTAGCTATCCAAATGTTCTCAGCAACCTGGCTTCTGGCCCCCTCGCCCTCCAGGCTGCCCACCCCTCCAAACTTTTGCTCCTGTTACTCTGAAGCATTAGCGCTTCTGCAGCCCAACACTGAGTAGCATTCTGTGAGGACTTCCTGGATGAGGTGGCATCCGAAGGATTTCAGCTCACTTTGGTTTAATTCCCTTCCACCTGCATTCACCGGGTGCCAGTGGGCAACCCAGCTTTTTAAATATACTGTGCTTGTCCGGCCCTGGACAGGATTCCTGGTCACCTGTCAGTTCCTCAAGAGGCCCTGTTCCCACCTGTCTGGAAAGTGCCTGCAAACAGTGGCCCCTGGCTTCCCGCTTTCCTTCCTCTCTCCCTCCTCTACCTTCCCACTGCCAGGCTTTTACTCATCCTTCCAGCCCCTGCTCGATGTCACCGCCTCCAAGAAGCCCTTCCTGACCTGCAGCCATGTGAGGGCCCCCACCCCACCTAAACCAGCGCTCCTTGGGGAACTCGGCATCCCAGGTGGCAGGCACTAAACCTGACCTGTTTGTCACTGCACCCTGGGGCCGGCCTGGGATCTGGTGCACAGGAGATGCTGCCTTGTGCCCGCTCTGGGTACCACCTACACTGCTGTGGGATTTCAGGAAGAAGGCGCTGTCCAGGGAGACACAGCTGGGCATGATGGAAAAAGCAGTGCCTATGTTGTTTTTCTGGTTTTGGCCAGTAACACACCTTTGGGAAGTGCTTGGACACTCCTCTAACATCCAGCTAAAATGCTAGTGCCAAGAAGTCTCCCGATATTCCTCAAACCAAAAGCACCTGTCTCCTCTGGGTCATCCCTGGGATCTTGGGGCCACGGTGATGGGGGAAGAGCTGGGACCTTGAGAAGCACCAGCCACCTCCTCTGAGGCCAGGCGGGGGGCTGAGGTTCTTTGTGTGTTAGGTCTTGAAGGTTCATGTGATCTAACACAAAAGGATCTTAAGTTACTCCCATTAGACAGATGAGGAAAGTGAGGCCTGAAGAGGTCAAGGACCTTTCTTGTTGGGGGGGACAAAGAGTTCTTTGTGAAGCCAGGACATCCTAGCTGTGTGACCCTGGGTGAGTAACCTAACTTCTCTGAGCCTCAATCTCTTTAAAGTGGAGGGGAAAATTATTTCTTGGGGTCATTAGGAGAATCCAAAAAAACAGGTTGTTCAAGCCATCCCATTGGGAGATGCTAAGAAGCTGAGCAGTCTCATTTTCCATGTCCCCAAATGCCCCCACCACTGGGCCCCTCCCCAGAGGACCAGAGGGACAGCTACAGGGATATGTCAATGGTGTGACACCTCCAAGGGTCCCCCTTACTTAAGAGACCCACAGGTGGCCGGGCACTGTGGCTCATGCCTGTAATCCCAGCACTTTGGGAGCCCAAGGCGGGTGGATCACCTGAGGTCAGGAGTTCAAGACCAGCCTGGCCAACATGGTGAAACCCCATCTCTACTAAAAACACAAAAATTAGCCGGGCATGGGCGTGTGCTTGTAATCCCAGCTACTCGGGAAGCTGAGGCAGGACAATCACCTGAATCTGGGAGGCAGAGGTTGAAGTGAGCCGAGATGGCACCATTGCACTCCAGCCTGGGCAACAAGAGTGAAACTCCATCTTAAAAGAGAGAGAGAGAGAGAGAGAGAGAGAGAGACCTACAGGCAGCCAGGACCACAGAGGAACCTTACGCACCAGCCACCATGGCCAACCTTCACCCCATTTTCCGGATGAAGAAATTGAGGCTCACAAAGAGGAAGGGACTTGCCCAAGATCTCCCAGCCAGTGGGTGGCAGAGCAAGGCTAGATCCTGTTACCCAATTCAGAAAAAGCCCATATGGTAAGCATTGCCGCTATTTCGTGGCTGAAAACAGAATTGGAGATAGTGGATACCGTGTTTTCACCCAGAGCCTGTAAAACTCTGAGGCAGGGCCTGGAATAGAGTGGAGGAGGGGAATGGGGCAGGTGGAAGGGGGTTGGGGAGGCTCGTGCTGCAGATGCAAGATCAGATAAGCCTGAGAGCTGGCTCCCCTGCTGCCAGCCATGAGGGGTTAGCAGCAAAGGGGTGGATCTGAACCTTCGCAGCTGACACCTGCCTGAGCAGCCAATCAGTTGCTGGGACTCGCAAGACTGCCCCGTGATTGGCTCTCACCATCCCCGCCTGCTCTGTTGTATAGCACCCAGGTGTCACCTGACCACCAGTGAAGCCCACCCCCAGGGAGGAAGGATGGTGCATTTGAGGAACCCAGAGACCACAGAGCACACATGGCTGGTGACTTGGGGGTGAGGAAGGATTGAAGTCAGAGAGGCCTGGACCAGTCAGGTCTTTGTTCTCAGGTCAATGGGGAGGCCCCAAGGGGCCAAACCAGGCAGGGGTGATGAGATCAGATTTGTATTTAGAAAAGGTCCCTGCCAGGCTCGATGGCTCACGCCTGTAATCCCAGCACTTTGGGAGGCTGAGGGGGGCAGATCATGCGGTCAAGAGATCGAGAACATCCTGGCCAACATGGGGAAACCCTGTCTCTGTTAAAAATACAAAAAATAGCTGGGCGTGGTGGCACATGCCTATAATCCCAGCTACTCTGGAGGCTGAGGCAGAAGAATTGCTTGAACCAGGGAGGCAGAGGTTGCAGGGAGCCAAGATCATGCCACTGCACTCCAGCCTGGCAACAGAGTGAGACTCTGTCTCAAAAAAAATAGAAAAGGTACCTCTTGGAGAAGTCTTAGGGAGGGGCCAGAGGGGAAACTGGCAGGTCAGCCAGGAGGGGAGGCCCTTATCATGTCATTGGTGAAAGATGAAGGCACTGGAGGTGTCACAGGGTGGGGAGAGCTGGAGCAGGAGGGAACAGAATACCCAACAGAAGAGGGGCCTGAGTTAAGGCAGAGGCTGGAGGCTGTCATACACAGCTAGGGAGGCTGATGTCCTCCTGCTCACCGGAATCCCAGGCTGGATGTGACAGTTCACCCAAGAGAGGATTTCAAATGAAAGTGAAAATTCAGTGCCAAACGATTCAACCTCAATTAGCAACACGTGTTCTTCCATGCAGAGCTGACCCCCCGCCTGCCTGCCTGCCTGTGGGGAGAGGGGGTATTCATGACGGAGCAACAGGGATGCGCTCAGCTCTGTTCTAGAAACTGACAAGATGGCAGGGAGAGAGGCAGATGAGGGCCCTGTCCTCAGGGAGCTTCCATCCCAGAGGAGAAGCGGCAGTGAAGGAGCAGTAAGATGAAGCTGGGGTGTGGGGGGCTATGAAGACAGTCGAGCAGGGTGGTGGGACAGAGAGATGGAGAGGGCAGGGTGGAGGCAGGGAGCTGCTTTAGACAGGGGGTCAGGAGGCAATGTCTAGGCAAGGAACTGAATGACGGGAAGTAAGGAGGGTTCTGGGTATCAGAAGGGGAGTGAAGAGGTTGGGGGAAGGCTGAGGTCACCAAGGCAGTCTGTGTACTTGGAGTGAAGTGGGTAAGGGAGTTGGTAAACGAGGCTGGGGAGAGGGGACTGTCGTTCACAGTTTGAACGTCCAGATGGGTTTTAAGTGTGAAGGGAGCCACAGGAGGGATTTAGGCCAGGATCACTTTCAGTTGTTTTTTGTTTTTGGTGGTTGTTGATTTTGAGACAGGGTCTCACTCTGTTGCCCAGGCTGGGGTGCAGTAGCATCATCATAGCTCAATGCAGCCTCAACCTCCTAGGCTCAAGCGATCCTCCCACCTCAGCCTCCTGAGTAGCTGGGACTACAGGCATGCACCACCACGCCCAGCTACTTTTTGTATTTATTTTGTAGAGATGGGATTTCTCCATGTTGCCCAGGCTGGTCTCAAACTCCTGGGCTCACGTGATCTGCCTGCCTCAGCCTCCCAAAGTGCTGGGATTACAGGCATGAGCCACAGTGCCCAAACTAACTTTCAGTTTTAAAAGCTTACCAGGGCTTCCACTGGAGCAGGATCTAAGGAGATGAGGTGTAAGGGGGAGCACCTCTGTGTCACAGGCACCCGAGGGCACTGTCTTCCTGCCATGTTTCTATATCCCCAACACCTAGTATGGGGCCATCCACAGAGCAGGCTCAGGCCCCTATCTGTGAAATGGGAGATTTGATGCAAAGATCTCATAGCACCCTGCCAGCTCCAGTATAGGGTCTATACAACAGAGCAGGCGGGGATGGCGAGAGCCAATCACAGGGCAACCTTGCGAGTCCCGGCAACTGATTGGCTGCTCAGGCAGGTGTCAGCTCTGAAGGTTCAAATCCACTCCTTTGCTGGCAGCCCCTCTTGGCTGGCAGAAGGGGAGCCAGCTCTCAGACTTCTCTGATCTTGTATCTGCAGCACCGGCCTCCCCAACCCCCAGCAAACCTACCATCCCCAGCCCAGAAGCTCTCTCCATCTTCATCTCAGGTGCCAGAGATCTGGGGCTGCCTGTTTTTCCCAACCCACCCTCTCTCCCCCTTCCCCCTCCAATGTTAAGGTCCCAGTGTGACTACGTTACCAGCCTTTCACGGAGGCAAAGGCATTGGCAGTAGCAGGATAACCCTCTGGGGTCTCATCTGGGACTGAGAAACTTTGTGCCAGAAGCCCTAGGAGGGTGTGATGCAGGATTCACTATACAACTTGCAAGACCCAGTGCAAAATGGAAGCGCAGGTCCCATGTTCAAAAATTAATAAGAATTTCAAGATTCTTAGACACCAGAGCATTAAACAAGGTGCAGGAAACTTCTGAGCATGGGGCCTTGTGCAGTTGGATAGGTGGCCACATGCGTGGAGCTGGCCCTAGTGGGATACCTTCACCCAACCCTTCAGAGAGTCTTGGGAAGGTAGATCTGGCCGGGTCCATTCCTCCAGCTTCTGAGAGGTTGTCCAGAATGACAACAAAGTCCACTGGGAGCCACCAGGGACCAGGGGCCTCCAGGCTGCTGAGAGCACCTGGCCGTAGCCTGACCTCAGCAGCCTCAGCTGTCCATCTCAATGCACAAGGGAGGCGACCAGAGAAGGAGCTTGGGACTTCCAAGCCTCTTCCTCTTATAGAAAAGGAAATCAAGGCTCAGAGAGGGCAAGTGATTGGTCCAAGGTCCTTCAGCAACTGGGTCCTCCAACCCAGCCAGGATGCACCAAGGCGGGACGAGGTCTCAAGCCAGCATCCAGAGACCCAGGGACACAGGCAGTGTCAACACCCTGCTGGTGACCATGGCCTTGAGCAGGAGCCGCCATGCTTAATTCTGCCTCCCTGCTCGGGTTTGCAGCCAGCCCTCTCTTGGCACCGAGAGGCACCTGATAAAGTTTTATGGTTGACAGTGAGTGGGCAGGAATCCTCATTCCCATTTTGTATATAAAGACAGGTGCAGAAAGGGGAGCTCACCAGCATCAGGACCGAGCTGGGGCAAAGTCGGCTTTCTAAGCTCTCTGCCCGGGTTTCCCTGCCCTCTCCTGGCTGCCTGCCTTCCTCCAGCCTGGGCCAGGATGTCTAAGGCAGCTGAGTAGAGAGTCACGAGGAGAGAGATCAGCAGAGGGAACTCAGTCCACTGAAGTCTGGGGTGGGGGTTGGGTAGTGGGGGATCCTCTGGGGTGGGCTAGAAGCACCTCAGCTCCAGGGTCGCTTCTCCCTTCTGCCTGCCTCCTCTTCCTAGGAGAGCCTGATGCTTGCTCCTAAAAGGAGTTTCATTAAGATCAAGAAATGAGGGCCCCAGCAAGGCTCTGCGTGGACCTTGGCTCTGAAGCCAGACAGGACCGTGCAAGCCTGGGAAGCAAGCCTCTTCGTGGCCGTGAGGCTCAGCTTCCCCATGGGTGTCCTGCATATGCTAATGGCCATCTCCCGGGGGATCCAATGAGATCACATGTGCGTGACATCTTGTGCAGGGCCCAGCATGCAGCAGGCCTTTGCTAGATGGTGGCTATGATCAATCTTCCTGTGGTCCCTCCCTTGATGCTCAATTCAGGTCAACTCAAAACACACGTGTTGTGTGTAAGGCAATGTGTGTATGATACCATATAGAAGGTTCTGTGCTAAGACAATGGGGAGACCAGAAAGGACTGGCCGTGGCTCCCTGTCCTCCACAGGATCATGATCATGGGAGTGACCAGATAAAGTCACTCTGGGGAGGGGAGACCCCTTCGCAGTAGATCAAGAAGGCTTCCTGGAGGAGCGGGCACTGGAGCTGGCTCTGGAGACTTTAGACAGGTGGACATGGGGGGAAAAAGCAATATGCGGAGAGGAACAGCTTGAGCAAAGGCCCTGGGGTAGGAATGTGCAGGGAACTTGTGGTGAACAGTAGTGTCCGGGGGATACAGGGCCTGAAGCCAAGTAATGGGTGAGGAGGCCAGGCGGGAGGTTGAGTGAAGGCCATCAGGGGCCTTGAGTGCCATGCTAGGGAGTCAAGGAAATGTCCTAGGAGTGATGCTGGCCGGGGAGGGGCTGGTGCCTCCCCAGTCATCCTTCCCTCCTGAGTCTGACACCAACACACTCCCGCCATGTCTGATGACAGCCCTGCCTCCATGTCCTGCAATAGACCTCAGGGCCTCTGAGGCCTGCAGATGGCTCTGTTCTACCCCCCAGCACACCACAGCCCCAGGGGTCCCTGCTCCCTGGGGCTAGACCCTCTGGATCACCTCCTCCCGCAGCCGGCTTCCTTGGAGGCTCCTCTCCCAGCCCCGGTTTTTGCCCGAGCCAACTGTCTCCTCCACGTCCCTTTGCTTGGAGACCCAGCCTAAAGGCCACTGCCTCCTCCCTTCCCTCCTTTCCACCCCTTCCCCCCAACCCCACCCCCAGCACTTCTTAGCGCCAGGGCTGCCTGCCCGGCTGGACCATCAGGCAGCTCTGCCAGGCTGGAAGCTGTGGCTCTGGCACCCCATCGGGTGCCCACACAGGGTCTGGCCCACAGGAAGTGCCTGAAAGCGGCTCGACTTGGTGACGTTCTCTCCCCTCCTCCCAGCACCTGCGTGTCCCCAGGAACTCACACGGTGGGGATGTACTCTCCGGGGAAGGCGTTGGTGGTGTAGCTGATGAGAAGGCAGGTCTTGCCCACGGCCCTGAAAGACAGGAAGTGCAAGAGGGTGGCGGTCATGGGCTCTACCGGAGACATGGGGAGGTTTCTGCCCCGTCCTCTGTGAAGACCTCAGCATCCACCCAGCCTAGCCCTCTGGGCCCCCAACTCCCCATCTGAGATGCCCCACATCTGTGTTCTCACACCCGAGAGCCTAGGTCCTATGGGTGTTTGTCAAAGTGGAGACTTCAGGGTCCAGCCCCAGAGATTCTGACCCACGGGTGTTCGCAGAGCTGGGAATCTGCATTTCCCAAAGGTTTCTCCAGGAACCAGACATGTGAGACAGAGGGGGTGCCCCTCAAACCCGGGCCATGCTGCGGGGCCCCCGATGCCTGACCTGGGCTTCAAATCCCAGTCGTACCACCTACCAGTGCCATGACCTTGGATGAGTCACTTAACCTGCCTCAGCCTCAGTTTCTCCATCTAGAAAATCGGGATGAGCCCATCCTCATAGGAGCGTGCTGAGGAATGAATCCAACGATGCCTATCGAAGCATCGAGCGCAGGGCCTGATGCACGGTAGCAGCCGGTGGCTGCTAGGGAAGGCCTGACCCGGCTCCTCCCTCTCACCTCCCCATGGAGCAGAGCAGTTACCAGGTCAGGGTTTGAGTCAGAGTGGGCTGGGTTCAAATCCTGTGAGGCTTTGGGCAAATTACACAGCTTCCCTGAACTCCTTTTCCCACTTGTAAAATGGACCCATTAGGTTTGGTGAGAGGATAAATAGAGAAGGCCGGGCTAACCCCAGAGCTGGGACATAGGAAGGAAGGGATCGATGATCGGGGATAGATGATCGGCAATTGCCATTATTCGCGCGCCTCGTCCACCTGCAGCATTCAAGACTGGGAGCAGGTGCAGTGGCTCAGTCAAAGCCCAGAGACCAAGGGGCAGCTCTGGGCCTTCCCCTGCCCTGCTTGGTTCTGTCACTTCCTGCTCAGAGGAGACAGCTCATCCTCTCCTCTCTACCACTGCCCTCCCCAGGGCCTGTCCCGAGGTAACTTTGAATGACTGGAACGTTAACCCTTGACTTCCGCCTGTCCCTCTTCAGATCAGATACAAAGCAGAAGTGAACAGGGCCGGGCGGGCCCGGGCAGATAAGCAGCCATGTATCAGAATCAGCTGAGGCTGGTGGGCAAACAGGCCCACCCCCACCTGGATGAGTCAGAACCAAAGTCGGGGCCATAGGACCCAGGCCAGGAGAGCTGAGTCTCTCACAGCCTTGGGCTGCTCCTCTGTAGCATGGGAGGGCTGGACAGGAGGCTCCTTCCAGCTAGAACATGTTGGGATGGACTTACAGAAAGCCTCAAGCTGGGCCTGTGGGTTGGACCCTAAGACATGGCTGCTGGCAGGCAAGAAGAGATTGACAAACAGGACCTGTCCTTTTATTTTGTGTTTTTAAGAGACAGTGTCTTGCTCTGTCACCCAGTGGCACAATGCTAGCTTACTGCAGCCTCAAACTCCTGGGCTCAGGTGATTCTCCCACCTTAGCCTCCTGATAGCTGGGACTACAGGCGCGTGCCACCACTCCTGGCTTTTCAAAATGTTTTTCTGGCCGGGCTTGGTGGCTCATGACTGTAATACCAGAACTTTGGGAAGCCAGGCAGGCAGATCACAAGATCAGGAGTTCGAGACCAGCCCCTGACCAACATGGTGAAACCCTGTCTCTACTAAAAATAGAAAAGTTAGGGAGGTGCACCTGTAATCCCAGCTGCTCAGGAGGCTGAGGCAGAAGAATTGCTTGAACCTGGGAGGCGGAGGCTGCAGTGAACCAAGATTGCGCCACTGTACTCTAGCCTGAGTGACAGAGCAAGACCAGCCACCCCGCAAAAAAAAAAAAAAAAAGTTTCTGTAGACATGGGTTCTCACTGTGATGCTTGGGCTGGTCTCAAGCTCCTGGCCTCAAGCAATTCTCCCATCTTGGCCTCAAGCAATTCTCCCATCTTGGCCTCTGAAAGCGCTAGGGCTATAGGCATGAGCCACTGCACCTGGCCTAGACTCGTCATTTTACAGATGAGGAAACCGAGATCCCCAGGAGACCTGGGTGTCAGCCAGCCTGCCCCTCCCCTGCAGACCCCACAATCACCCTCCCATCCTATGGCCTCCTCCTTCCTTCCTTCTCTGTCTCTCAACGTCCCCTTGCCCCTTCTGTTCCTCGCCCACATCCCCTACACATCCTCCCCAACCCGGCAGGCTGAGAGGAAGGGAGAGAAAGTGGGGGGGTACCAGCAGGGCGGTGGTTATTGAGCACACACTACAAGCAAGACAACCACTCAGCTTATGTCAAGCGACCCCACAGCATCCCTAGGGCATAGGCCTCCTCCTCCCAGATGGCTAAGCTGAGGTTCAGAGAGATGCTGTGACTTGCTCAAGGCCACACAGCAGCACCAAACCAGTGACGAGAGCTCAAGTCAGCCTGGGGACAAAGGCTGAATTTCGGTTTTCCCACTTCCCCCGTGCATCCACAGAGTTGAAGGCTGAGGCTCACCTCCATGGGAGACCTGCCCCCAGCTTTGGGGGTGCAGGTGAGGGGCCCAGGCACTCTCAGCCGTAGTCCTGCACCCTCCACCCAGATGGCTTCCGGGGTGGGGTGGGCTGAAGAGGGTGAAGCTGTCCTCAGCCCACCCCGGGGTGCTGGCTGTGAGCCCTAGGAGAAGAAGGAAGCGACCCCTCCAAGCTGCCTTCCAGGGACACCTAGTTCTGCAGGGCCAGGGTCTTCCCCAAGAACACCAGGGCAGGAGGATCTCACGGCATCCTAGTTGGGGGCTGTGAGGAAGTCCGGCCAGGCACCTACCCATCTCCAACCACCACACACTTGATGGCTTGCATCGTGTCCGGGGCCTGGACAGTGTCGGTGGTGACAGCTCAGGGCCAGGCGCGATTCTGCAGGCACAAGGGGTATGGAGGCTGGTGAGGCGCCTGCTGAGGAGCAGCAGTGGTGGGGCGGGAGGAAGCGGAAGGGGAACTTACCCAAGCTGCTGCCCTCAAGGTCGTTTGCAGGGGGCGGAGCATGCGGTCTGGCAGAGCGGCTGGTGGGCGGGGCGCTCAGGTGCTGAGCTGAGCCCTGGCCATCCCCACAGGCCCCCCGCCCGGCCTCCCCTCTGTGGTAGGAGGGTCACTTCCTGACCACAGGGCAGGCCCAGAGGCTGTTCTCCAAGAACGTGAGGCTTCCAAGTACACCTCGGTTCTAAGCACAGCATTTAATGAGTGCCTACTGTGTGCCAGGCACAGTACCATGTGCTAGTGATCCTGGGATGCAAGAGACAGCTGGTCCCTGGAGTTTACGCCCTTTGCAGAGGGGCAGGCAGGACTTCATCACGGGAGATTAGAAAGCAGGCAGGAAGTGACTGGGGCAATGGGGACTCTATAGAGAGGACCTCAGGGTTACCGAGAGGGAGAGCTGGGGGCCTGCAAGCAGCATTGGAGCTGGCTCTTGAAACATGTGCCCTAAAGAGGGCGCTCCAGGTTCAGGGAGATTTCTTGAGCCCGGACCCAGAGGCTCCGCCAGGCAAGGGCCTGTGTGGGAGGATGGGGCGTGATGAGGCAGGAAGGGACGGTGTGGTCCACTGATGGAGAAGGGCACGTTGAGGGGCAGTGGCGGGCAGTGCCCCACAGGCTCCAAGCCTGTCCTGAGGCTGCCCTGCGGGACCAGGCACCCTGGAGCCAGGAACTGGGCCCATTTCCCTAATGTGAAAACTGAGGGTCTGAGAAGTCATTTGACCACCTAGCCTGAAACCAGCCCGAGGCTCAGTTTACTCCAAGCTCTTCTCCAACGGGAGCTCTTGGCTCCAGCTGCTGTTTGAGGGGACAAAGCCTGCGTTCTCCAGCTCTCAGGGAACTCCCTTAGCCACGAGGGCTCTCCGGGGGGCACTCAGGAGAACATTCGATCACCCCTGTTGTGGGTTGTGATCACTCCCCACCCCAACGCCTTTCCAGCTCCAGGGGAAAGGGGCAGAGGGGCGGGGAGAGGAAGAGCCACTGGTCACCCACCCTGGACTCGTCCCTCAGGACAAGCCAGGAATCCCGAAGGAAGGTGCGGAGGGCCAGGGTCTGCTGGCTGGCAGAGCCCAGGATTCCCACCAGGCACCCGGAGGCTAAAGCCTTTCAGAGCAGTTCACACAAGTTACTGGGTTCACAACATTGACTTTTACAGAAAGGGAAATACAGCTTCCTCAAGCGCCTGCCCCAGCACCGGGCAAGTCAACTGTGAAAGTTACCAGCAAACCGGTGTCTCTCCTCTGCACTTTGCATACGCTGTGCTGAGACCTTGTGTCGGAGAGGCCAGGCGTTCCCTGTGGCCACCCTGGGGCTTCCTCCCTCACTGCCCCTTTATTTTTCCAACCACTGCTAGTCCCTAGGGCAACCTCCGTGTTAATTTTAAAAACAAAAGGGTAATGTATTAAATGCAGTGCGGTCCGCCAGATTAGAACCTGGAAAAGAAAAAGAGCATTCGGGGAGCTTCCGTGAGACAGGAAGAGTAAGTTCTGATGTTCTGTCACACAGTGGGGTGACTAGAGAAAATCACAATGTCGCGAATATTTCAAGACAGCTGGGAGAGAAGGTTTCAGATGTTGTTGCAGCAAAGAAATGATAAATGTTGAAAGTGATGGATGTGGGAATTACCTGGATTTGATCATTAGACAGCATATGGATGCATCGAAACATCACATCGTACCCCATAAATATGCCATGATGCATCAACTACAAATAAAAAAAAATTTTAATAAATTGTTTTTAAAGAATTAATTTCTAGTTCTTGAAGCTCGCCACAACCTCTGCCTCCCAGGTTCAAGCAATTCTCCTGCCTCAGCCTCGCGAGCAGCTGGGATTACAGGCGTGCGCCACCACGCCCGGCTAATTTTGTATTTTTAGTGGAGACAGGGTTTCTCCATGTTGGTTAGGCTGGTCTTGAACTCCCGACCTCAAGTGATCTGCCCGCCTTGGCCTTCTCAAAGTGCTGGGATTACAGGCGTGAGCCACCACACCCAGCCTGCAACTTCTTAAATCAATTTAAACAATTAAACTGGCTTTAGACCAGGTGTGGTGGCTCACGCCTGTAATCCCAACACTTTAGGAGGCCGAGGCAGGCAAATCACCTGAGGTCAGGAGTTCGAGACCAACCTGGCCAACATGGTGAAACCACGTCACTACTAAAACTACAAAAAATTAACAGGGCATGGTGGCAGGCATCTATAATCTCAGCTACTCGGGAGGCTGAGGCAGAGAATTGCTTGAACCCAGGAGGCAGAGTTTACAGTGAGCAGAGATCGTGCCATTGCACTCCAGCCTGGGCAGCAAGAGTGAAACTCCATCTCAAAAAATAATAATAATAATAAATAAAGAACATCAGTGGAAAAAAGTAGTAAAATCCAAATCAAGTCTGAAAATTTTAATAGTATTGTACCAATAGTAATTTCCTAGTTTTGACCAATATACCGTGGCTACACAAATGCTGTTAACATAGAAGCTGGGTGAAAACTATATGTGAACACTCTTACTATCTTTGCACCTCTCCTGTAAATCAAAAATTCTTCCAGAATAAAACATTTTTGGTTTAAAAACGAGAAGAGAAGACAATAACATACTTCTCTAGGAATACACAGCCATTGGGTACAGTAGGTACTGAGTTTTATCTTTCGTTCACCCGAAAGGGCAGAGGGGTTTTTTTTGTTGTTGTTTTTTTTCAGTACACAACCCACTCAACTGTACATGGCCACAGAGGTCCTAAAATTGCAACTGCTCTCCATCCAAAGAAAGCCACTTCTCCAGGAGATCCTAAGAAATAATTCTCCCTGGCTTAGGCCATGGGTTCTCTCCTTCATTCTGCATGCATCAATGATACACCACCTGAATACCCAGCTCTGGGCTTGGTACTGTAGTGAATACAAACTATGGGAGAACAGAAAGCTATCCCTGAAGCACTGTCACCCACACTGAGAATGACACAGGAGCCCTGGAACCACTCTCTGGGAATGGCCCCTATCTGCAGGTGGCCCTGGGATTGTATGGACATCCCAGGGTTGCAGGATGGCCAGATGGAGTGAAGCTGCTTGGACGACAGCAGTCAGGCCCAAGTCTATGTGACCGAGTCCATGAAGCAGCAGCTCTGACCCGTGCCCCAGCCCACCTCACCTTTTAGTTCTTTTCTTTAAAAGTATCTATATGAGGCCGGGTGCAGTGGCTCACGCCTATAATCCCAGCACTTTGGGAGGCCGAGGCAGGCAGATCACCTGAGGTTGGGAGTTCCAGACCAGCCTAATCAACACAGAGAAACCCTGTCTCCACTAAAAATACAAAATTAGCCGGGCGTGGTGGCGCATGCCTGTAATCCCAGCTACTCGGGAGGCCGAGGCAGGAGAATCGCCTGAACCTGGGAGGCAGAGGTTGCAGTGAGCTGAGATTGTACCATTGCACTCCAGCCTGGGCAACAAGAGCAAAACTCCATCTCAAAAAAAAAATCTATATGGAAATATAATTTGCATACAATAAGTTTTATCCATTTAAAGCATATAATTCCATTCATTTTGACAGATATATGCATCCACGAAACCTCCCAAGATACAGAACATCATAGAACATTTCCATCACCTTGAAGAGCGTCCTTGCACCCCAACGTAGCCCACCTCTCCCTCTGTTTCTCCCTCCCCACCCCTCCAGCTACCACTCAACTCACACACGCACAAACTCTGATCTGCTTCTTGCCATGTAGATGACTTTGCATTTTCTAGGATTTCACAGCAACGGCATCACACACTGCGTGGCATCTCAACCAAGGCCTTTCACACGACTTGTTTTCGAGATTCATCACGTTGTTACATGTGTCATGGTGTGTCTGTCCCTTTTATTAGTGAGTAGCGTCCCAGGGACGTGTAACATTTGGTTATTCATTTAATCCCATCCTCTTTTGACCACACTTTGCAAACTCACTGGATCACAGAAGCACAAGGGCTCTGGGCATGCTTAGAAGGGTCCTGTGGCCATCTGTATTCAACCCATCCTTGTGCCACTGATAGACAATGCTTGGTTCACGGCTCATGACGCAGCTGCCCAGTCCCCACTTACATACCTCCAATGACAGGGAGCTCATTCCCTTAAGGGGCAGTCTCTTTCACTCCTGGCTAGCCTGGCCTGTTAGAAAACCCATGGAGATAATGACACTAAATACATACCACACAAAAACTAAAGGCAGTCAGTAGCTCGCAACACCCTAAATTCCATCTGAAGTGTGTAAAGACTTAATCATATTTATTTTCTTTTTCCTTTTCTGAGACAGGGTCTCACTCTGTTGCCCAGGCTGGAGTACCATGGTGTGATCATGTCTCACTGCAGCCTAGACCTCCCAGGGTAGGATATGTAAGTGGCTTGCAACGTTTGCACTACAAACGATCCTCCTGTGAACATCCATGGGGGCCTGGACTGGTGTGTGAGGTTTAGTGTACACACACATCTTATACTTCAACGGACAGTGCCACATCCATCTTCAGGGGCCTCCTCGTCTACACCTTAGTCCATGCTTGGCCTGTAAGACTGTATACTTTTGCCAACCGGATGGATGGGTGTGAATTGGCATCTCACTGTAGTTTCAATATATATTAACTGATTCCCAGTGGTATTGACATCTTTACAGGTGATTATTGGACATTTGTGTTTCCTGATCTATAAATTGCTTTTTCTTCACTTTTGTCCATTGCTCTATTGGAGCATTATGTCTTTTTTAAAATTTTTCTATTTTTGAGACAGAGTTTCACTCTTGTCGCCCAGGCTGGAGTGCAGTGGCATAATCTCTGCTCACTACAACTTCTGCCTCCTGGGTTCGAGCAATTCTCCTGCCTCAGCCTCCTGAGTAGCTAGGATTACAGACACCCGCCACCACGCCTGGCTAATTTTTGTATTTTTATTAGTGGAGATGGGGTTTCACCATGTTGGCCAGGCTGGTCTCGGACTCCTGACCTCAGGTGATCCACCCGCCTCAGCCCCCCGAAGTGCTGGGATTATAGGCGTGAGTCACCACATCCTGCCAATGACTGCAGTTCTATATCAGATCTTTATACTCAGCAGGGCAAATTCTCCACTGTCGAACTTTTTCAAAATTGTTATTGTTGCCACTGACTCTTTGCTCTTTCATATAAAGTTTACAACAAGCTTGTCAAGTTCCATGGAAAACTTTGTGAGGATTCTGATTAGAATTGTATTCAATTTATAGAGGAATTTGGGGAGAATTGACATCTCTATAATGTTGAGTCTTCCTGTCCATTAACATGGTATATTGCTTCTTTATATCTTTCAATAAAGTTTTATAATCTCCCCCAAGAAAGGTCATGCACATTTTTCAAAAGGTTCATTCCTTGACACCTTATTGCTTTCAGTGCCATTATACCTAATATTTTTTAAATTGAATTTTCTATTTGTTGCCCACATGTAGGGAAAATGTCACATTTTGCATATTGAACTTATATAGAAACCTGGATGGAAATTCTCATTCTAATTTATGTAAAGATTTTGCTGCTAACACGTCTAAGGCTGTCTTTATAGACACTCTTATCATTTATGAAAAGTGACAGTTTTATTTCTTCCTTCCCAATTTTTATAGCATTAATTCCTTGGCTTGTCTAGATCCTTTATGACAGGGCTGAATGGAATCAGTGCTGGCAGGCATCCTTGTCTTATTTCTGATTTGAAAGAGACCGTTTCTAATGTTTCACCATTGCACCTGATGTCTACTGTAAGCTTTTGGCAGATATTATTGTCAGTTAAAGAAGTTTCCCTGCTATTCTTAGAAACAGCAGTTTTGTTTCATCATAAGTGTTGAATTTGATTGCATACCTTTTTCTATATCCATGGAAATGTTGTGAATTATATTAATACATTTTCTGATGTCTAATTCTCTCTGCATTCCTGGATAAGGCTAATTTAGTTAATCTGGGGAATATCGCTGACTATCCCTAAGCTACCATTCTCTGCCTTTTTTTTTTTTTGTCATATGGAGTCTAGGTCTGTTTCCCAGACTGGAGTACAGTGGGACAATCTCAGCTCATTGCAGCCTCTGCCTCCTGAGTTCCAGCAATTCTCCTGCCTCAGCCTCCTGAGTAGCTGGGATTACAGGCACCCGCCATCACTCCTAGCTAATTTTTGTATTTTTAGTAGAGACGGGGTTTTGCCATGTTGGCCAGGCTGGTCTCGAACTCCTGACCTCGGGTGATCTGCCTGCCTCGGCCTCCCAAAGTGCTAGGATTACAGGCTTGAACCACTGCGCCCAGCCTCTCTGCATTGTTCAGATCTTTTGTATCGTTACAAATAAATTTATATTTACCTTGCTTGATCTATCAGCTATTGAGAAAAGTATGTTAAATCTCCCACCGTGGTGGTGAATTGTCAATTCTCCTTGTAATTCTGTCATTTTTATTTTTGTTTTTAAACTCTTAGGTTATGTCATCAAATGCATACAAGTTTAGAATTATTAGATCATGCCAAAATTTTTAAGCTTTTTTTATTGAAATAGCAGCCAATATTTGTAAAGTCTTTGTTATATTCCAAGATCTGACACAGAGGTAGCATTCAGTAAGATGTGGTAGAAATAAAAGACAGAGAGAGAGAGAAAAGAAGAAAAGAAAGAAAGAAGAAGAAAGAAAGAAGAAAGAGAGAGAGAGAGAAAAAACTGAATCCTGGTCAGAAAGAAAAAATAATAAATAAATAAGTAAATAAAGACATTGAGGGGATGCCCAGGGTGTCTCTGGCTGGCACCCTGGAGTCAGAGCTGGGAAATGTTTGGGTCCAGGTCCACTCTGCCTTGGGGGTCATCCTGTGTTTAGTGCACACCCAAGAGAGGTGACAGAGAGGGCTGGAGTCGAGTCCCAGCCTGACAGTTGAGAGCTGAAAATATTATCTTTTTCTATATCACCTTCCCAGAGTAAGTGGGCTTTGAGGTGAAATTCCTAGGAGCTGATGGGACTCCTGCTGGTTGCCCCTACCCGATCCCAAACCCGGCTCCCTGGGCTGACCGCCCTGTGCCACTCTTCAGTTCGTCACCTCCCTACCTCTGGAAGGGGATTTTCTCCTAGAAGATTCCCGTGAAGAATGTGGGTTCCTTTCTTCATCAGGGACTTTCCTGGATCATTCCACCTCCAGAGTCAGGTTCTGTGCCCCGGACACACCCAGATTTGAACAGAACCAAGCTCCCATTGCCCCACACCCCAGGTCCCAGGAGGCCCTCCCAGCGGGCCCCACAAGCCACCCTCTGACTGACCGGCTGATGAGAGCTGCCCCTGCCATCCCTGAGCAGGTACACCCGCCACCACCACCCACCGCTGCTTCATACACTTTGCCACAGAACTCGGTCTCAATCCTTTCTCTGTATAACCTCTGATCGCCTCAGTTGGGGTGGTTCCTAGATCTCTCTCCAGTGCCTGCTGGAGATGCCTCCCACCCCCACTCAGGACAATCCATTACCCTCTCAAATCCAAAGTCTCTCCTATCCCAGTACAACGCAGTCACCCCAGCCCCCTAAACTGGGATGTAGACAGCAAACATTTTTAAAGTTTTTAAAGTGTTTTGGTTACATTTTAATATTTTCATACGATGTTTGAATAGGTGATGCATCCCATGGTCCAAAATTCAGAAGGCACAGGTCCACCTCGCAGCCCATCTGCCCGGCACTCAATTCCCTTCCAGAGGCCACCTCGGTCACTGCTGTATCTATGTCCCTCCAGAGCTGTTCCAGCAGAAGAAAGCCTTCTCCACTTCCATCTCTCTTCCCAATTTGTCCTGAAACTTGTTGGTTTCCATTAACTATTTACCTTGAGGTTTGTTCTGCATCCGTTGATGAAGAGCTTCCTCTAGATGAAAAGCATTCCATTGTGTAGACTGGCTAGAATTAATCTGACTAGTTCCTGATGAAGGAAGGATAGGGTTTCTTCTTATAGTTTTGTGGTCTCATTCGTTACACTTAAGTATTTGGCATGACTCATTATCCCGCTGCACGATGTGAGGTAGCTCCAGCTTTACAGTTTTCCAGATGTCTACTGTAAACTAAAAAGAAAATTCTAAGCCCCGCAGCTGACTAAATGGACTGCTTCTTGGCCAAAGGGACCTCAGAAAAACTTTTATTATTTTTATTTTGATACGGAATCTTGCTCTGTCTCCCAGGCTGGAGTACAGTGGCTCGATCTCGGCTCACTGCAACTGCCGCCTCCCAGGTTCAAGCGATTCTCCTGCCTCAACCTCCGGAGTAGCTAGCCTTACAGGTGCCCGCCACCATGCCTGGCTAATTTTTGCATTTTAGTAGAGATGGGGTTTCACCATATTGGCCAGGCTGGTCTCAGACTCCCAAAGTGCTGGGATTACAGGCATGAGCCACCGCAACGACCCGGTTAGGAAAACTTTTCTGAGATCCCAGCCGTAATGGGAGGGGAAGTCAGATGTGCCTCATTACGCCCCTCCCTTTTGCCTTTTAAACACAACTGACCAGCAGTAATGTTAAAACAGAAACTTAAATTTGAAGAAGAAGAAAAAAAGAACCATAAGACGGACAGAACAGACTCCTTGCAGCCACACAATACTAAATGATAACCAGAACCTCAGGCCGTGCCAGGCGAGGGTGGGGCCACGCACCCCACACTTCAACAGTAAACTCTGTTCTGTCTGCCACAAGGTGTTTCTTTTGCTCTAGCAGCTAAACAAGCACAGCCTGGAGATCAGCCAGATGAAAACAATCCCCGCTCATCCAGCGCCCGCACGCTGAGCAACTGAGCCCCTGCCCCACCGCCAAACTCCAGCTTTCCCTGGACAAGAGACTGATTGCAGTAACTTTCTCCACATCAGAAGACCACCGACCATGGACTGGTTCTGGCCGGGTTACAGAAGCTGCGCACCTGTGTTCTGAAGACCTTTAACGGTATAGGGCTTAACTGTAACGTATTTCAATGTTAAGTCTCCGCCTCAAAAAGAACATGGGTTGTATATTACACGCATGTTCCTTCAATATGCAGCCGGCAGGGCCACCTTCATGAATATTCATAGCTCCTCTTCTAGGCTGTTGAATATGTATATTTAGCCAACTTCTTCAGCATAAAGCTCCTACCCCGACCCCTCCTCTTTTGAAGTGCCTGTCTCTGGCCTTTGCCACATGCCACGTGCAGGATGGCCACCTTGCAGGCTGTAACTCTTTAAAGAAATAAAATCTCCTTTCCAAATATATAAATTGTCTGATTTTTTTTCAGTTAACAGTATCCATTCATCAACACAATTTACCCTGAATACATATTCCTCCAGCGAGGCTCATACAAAACCTGGGTGCGGATTTAAAGCTAGTTCCGGGCTGGACGGTGTTCTTGGTGCTTTTCCTGTGGGCCGCAGCCTCTGCCATCCTCAAGGCCCCGTGGCTCCTCTCTCCTAAATATTTCGTGAATCCGCCTCCTTCTCCCGCTCTCCACCTTGAAGCTTTAGTTCAGAACTCCGCGTTTCTCCCTGGGAATGTAGAGATGCGTTACTGTCGATAGAGGGCGCTGCGAGATTTCCAGATTGCGCATGGGATCCTGTGTTGCCCTGGGACAAAGCCCCCTGTCATCCATTTAGGGCGGAAGGTTCTCAATGCTTGTCCTGTTGTTCACCTCTCACCTCATAACTTCTTCCCTCTGCTGCCCTCAGGCCAGACCCCTGGAAGTTCCCCACGTGCCCTTGCCAAGCCATTCCCTCCACCAGGAGTTCCTGTCCTCCCCTTCCTACCCAACCAAATCCTCTTCCTCCTCCAAGACTGGGCATTGGGGTACCCCTCTCTAGGCCCCCAACATTCACCACTTGCCCCCTTCCTTTCTTTTTTCGGTTTTTTTTTTTTGAGACGCCCAGGCTGGAATGTGGGGGCTCAATCTCAGCTCACTGCAACCTCTGCTTCCTGGATTCAAGTGATTCTCCTGCCTCCGCCTCCCGAGTAACTGGGTCTACAGGCGGCTGCCACCACGCCCAGCTAATTTTTTCATGTTTTTAGTAGAGATGGAATTTCACCCTGTTAGCCAGGATAGTCTCAATCTCTTGACCTCGTGATCCTCCCACCTCAGCCTCCCAGAGTGCTAGGATTACAGGTGTGAGCCACCGCACCCAGCTCACCCCCTTCCTTTCTTAGCTCAGCCCCAATCTTATTGTGGAATGGTAGCAACACAGTCCTAGCCCCAGCCTGCCTGGCCATCTTCAGGCACCGAACCCCCAGAGGTCTGCAGGCGCCATTGCTCTAGCCCAGCGGCCCCCAACCTTTTAGCCAGTAGGAACTGGTTTCATGGAAGACAATTTTTCCACGGGTTTGGGGGGATGCTTTGGGGATGATTCAAGCACATTACTTTTATTGTGCACTTTATTTCTGTTATTATTTCATTGTAATACATCATGAAATCATTATACCAACTCACCATAATGTAGAATCAGTAGGAGCCCTGAGCTGATTTTCCTGCAACTAGACGGTCCCATCTAGGGGTGATGGGAGACAGTGACAGATCATCATCCAGCATTAGATTCTCAGAAGGAGCGTGCAACCCAGATCCCTCTATGCACAGTTCACAGTGGGGTTCATTATGCTCCCATGAGAATCTTTTTATTTTTTTTAAGACAGAGTCTCGATCTGTTGACCAACAGACTCAGTCTCGATCTGTTGGTCAGGCTGGTCTCGAACTCCTGACCTCGTGATCCACCCACCTTGGCCTCCCAAAGTGCTGGGATTACAGGCGTGAGCTCCCACGCCCAGCCTCCTATGAGAATCTTATACCAAGGCTGATCTAACAGGAGACGGAGCTCAGGAGGTAATGTGAGCAATAGAGAGCAGCTGTCAATACAGGTGAAGCTTCGTTGGGGACCCCTCCAACAGTCCACAGAGGGGGAGAGACATGGGGAAGCTTCCCCTCTCCAAACAATGCATCCCTCCACCCCCACCTCATCTCCTCCCATGGGCAGGGCTTGATTCTCACTCAAAAAATCACCCACCCTCCCCCATGGCCCTCCAGCTCCTGCCTTTCTCCCCGAGTCCTAGCCACTGGTGTCAGTCCTCCAGCTCTGGGTGGGCCAGGGGTTTCTGATGCTGAGCATCTGGACATGAGGGTCGGGGGGGAAAGGCTCCTTCAATAGTCGGGGAGGAGGGCGAAGAAGATGGGCTCCCGCCAGCAAGTCCCCTGTCAGGCCAGCATGCCATCGTCAACAAGCTCGTTCTGGGTTTGTTTCTCTGAGTAAATGGCAGTGTACAAACAGAAGTCCCTGGCTGGGTGTGGTGGCTGAAAATCAACTGACTGTAAATGCATGAACTTGTTTATGGGCTCTCTATTGTGTTCCATTGGTCTATGTGTCTGATTTTAAGCCAGTACCATGCTGCTTTGAATACTATAGCTTTGTAGTATATTTTGAAAACAAGTGGTGTGATGTCTCCAGCTTTGTTCCTTTTGTTCAAGATTGCTTTGGCTACTCAGGGCCTTTTGTAGTTTCATACAAATTTGAGGGTTTGTTTTTTTTTCTATGAAAAAATGACATTGGGATTTTGATAGGGATTGCATTGAATCTGTAGATCTTTTTAGGTACTATGGACATTTTAATAATACTGATTCTTCCATTCCATGAACACAAGATATCTTTCCATTTATTTGTGTTTTCTTCCATTTCTTTTATGACTCCAGAGACTAAAGCAGTTCATATTTGTCATAGCCATCAAGGGAATTAGCTGGCTCACATGAGCAGGTAGTCCGGGCTGCCGTCATTGATGACTCAGAAGCCCATGTGATACCAGCCAGCCTCAATCTCGGTGGCTGTTCATCTCCCCACTCACTTTCCTCTGCTGTTACTTCATTCTCAGGCTCTTTCTGATGCTTGGAACTCCAGATTCTCATCATCTTCCCAGCTGGACATCACAGCTGGAAAAGGAGTTTCGTTTGCCTAGTTCCAGCAAAAGTCCCAGGACCGAATCTCACTGGACTTACTCAGGTCACAGAACCACCCTTGAATGATAGCCAGGAGATGGAATACTAGCTGGACCTGTGTTCCATGGCTCAAGTGAGTCCTGGGCCAAGCCAGGTTCAAAGAAAGGAAATAAACTCCTCCCCTCAACCGAAAGAGTAACACAGAATTTGCAGCCATCAGCCAGGCGCAATGGCTCATGCCTGGGATCCCAGCGCTTTGGGAGGCCAAGGCGGGCGGATCACTTGAGGTCAGGAGTTTGAAATCAGCCTGGCCAATATGGTGAAACCCCATCTCTATAAAAATACAAAAATTAGCTGGGTGTGGTGGCACATGCCTGTAGTCCCAGCTACTTGGGAGGCTGAGGCAAGAGAATGGCTTGAACCCAGGAGGCGGAGGTTGCAATGAACCAAGATCACGCCATTGTACTCCAGCCTGGGCAGCAGATAGAGACTACATCTCAAAAAAAGAAAACAAAGAATTTGCAGCCATTATTAACCTACCGCCCACTAAGCTTGCTCAGACCCCTGTAAGAACAGTACCGTCACCCGCCGGTCTCCCAAGCTGGAAACCTCAAAGTCATCCTTCACTCTGCTCACCTTCAGCCTCGATTTTTCACGGGGTCCAGTCAATGTCAGTATATAATTACCTCTCACAAAGGTCCCTCACACCCCGGATCCTCTGTACCCACAACCATCAGCATCCCCAGCCTGGGCCTTTGTAACAGCCTCCTCACGGGTCTGTCTGCTTTTAATCTGTCCATCATGTCCTTCCTTCACATGACAGCCAGAGTGACCTTTCTAAACTGCAAACCAGGGCTCATGATGGTTCTCGGTTCTCAGCTCCCCACCATCTGGCGTCTGACCCAGAGGGAGTGAGGAAACCTCTCTGAGGCTCAGCATCACTCATGGGGCAAGGCAGGCTCAGAACAGAATCTCGAAGGGTGGCATTGATGAGCACTTGGGACAAGGCATTGAATGACCCCTCAGTGGCATCTGGCACAAGAGAGACTTCCCACCAAGGAGGGTTTCTTTCTTACCTATTGCCAATCTGGAAAAAATAAGAAGAGTCAACGGTGTTCTGGCATTTGGAGACTCTTGCCACCTGGATCCCATTTCCCTTTTTTTTTTTTTTTTTTTTTTGGAGACAATGTCTCACTCTGCTGCCCAGGCTGCAGTGCAGTGGTGAGATCTCAGCTCACTGCAACCTCCGCCTCCCAGGTTCAAGAGATTCTCCTGCCTCAGCCTCCCAAGTAGCTGAGATTATAGGCACCTGCCACCACACCCAGCTAATTTATGTATTTTTAGTAGGGACAAGGTTTCACCATGTTGGCCAGGCTGGTCTCGAACTCTTGACCTCAGGTGATCCACTGGCCCCGTCTTCCCAAACTGCTGTAATTACAGGCTTGAGCCACCGCGCCCGGCCCATTTCTCTTTTGAGGCCCATCTCCCCCTGCTTCCCGCTGAAGCCACATGCACACATTCCCTCAGCTAACAGCATGTGCTCCTGCCCACCAATATACATAGAGGTCGCCCAGTCTCCACCTCTGCAGTTTACACGTGCTGTCCCCACCACTGGTGCCCTTCCCTCTTCCAAGCCAGCTCTCCTAACACACCCCCACACCTGACAATGCCTTCCCCAGTTCTCCCCATGTGGGATCCATCCCTACTGCCCCTGTTTATACTGCTCTAATAACTTGTTACGTGTCAGCAGATTCATCCTGGATTGGATTGCCTGCCCCATGCGACAGGCTCCTTGGGGCACAGCCAGCCCTCACTTCCACCTGAGGTAAGGTGGTGGCAAGGAAGGATGGATGCTGCCTGACCATGTGACTCAGACACATCGGGTCTCACACCCCTGTCACTCACAGACCGTGAGAGGTGCCTCACTTCCTCACCCGTAAGATTCGATAATCGTATGCCTTTCACTGAACGTTTGTGAAGATTAAAAATCAGATCAATAGATGTTTTCTTTTTTAAACTATGTATTAAAGTAGTATAGAAATCATTATTAAATGTAAAAATATACCAAATGACAGTGTGGGTGTTGAGGGGTTATCAGAGGTCACCCAGGCCATCTGAATGTAGAATACACTCTTTTTTTTTTGAGATGGAGTCTCACTCTGTCACCCAGGCTGGAGTGCAATGGCACAATCTCAACTCGCTGCAACCTCCACCTCTCAGGTTGAAGCGATTCTCCTGCCGCAGCCTCCTGAGTAGCTGGGACTACAGGCATGAGCCACCACACCCAGCTCATTTTATTTTTTATTTTTTTTTAGTAGAGACGGGGTGTCACCATGTTAGCCAGGATGGTCTCAATCTGCTAACCTCGTGATCCACCTGCCTCAGCCTTCCAAAGTGCTGGGATTACAGGCGTGGGCCACTGTGTCCAGTCAAATGCCGTATATACTCTTAACACTGTGGCACATGGACAGATGGACAGGAGCTGGAGGGACAGATGAAGGAACAGACAATGGAAGATGGAGAAGGGGGTGGGCGGGCAGCTGCTGCATCACGGAGTCAGGACGACTCCATGTAAGGTTTGCCCTGTCCTGCAACCTCCCACCTCCCACCTCCCCTCCACTCCACCTGTGATGCGGAGGGTGAAGTCACCTCGGGGTCAGGGACATCAAAGAGGAAGCTGAAAATTCACTAACCAAGATAAATGATGCTTACACAATAGCTTTAAAAATCAAAATTAATGTAAAAAAAAACCCATGATAAACAATTTTTATTTTTATTTTTTGCAATGGAGCCTCATTCTCTCACCCAGGCTGGAGTGCAGTGCTCCAATCTTGGCTCACTGCAACCTCTGCCTCCCGGGTTCAAGCGATTCTCCTGCCTCAGCCTCCCGAGTAGCTGAGATTACAGGTGTGCACCACCACACCTGGCTTTTTGTATTTTTAGTAGAGCCAGGGTTTCACCATGTTGGCCAGGATGGTCTCGATCTCCTAACCTCATGATCCCCCTGCCTCAGCCTCCAAAAGTGTAGGAATTATGGGCGTGAGCCACCGCGCCTGGCCAAATTTTCAAGTAAAGATAAAATCTGATCCAGCACTTGCACACCCCTCACCCTGGTCCAGGCCTTTCTACCAACCCAATCACCTTCCTGCCCTCTACAACGCCTCCAGCACCCCTACCCCCACCAAAGGCACCCTGACGCCAGCCACAAAGAGTAGGGGAGGGTGCGGTGAGAAGAAAAGGCAGGGAGATGAAACTGCATGCTCTTCCAGCCCCACAGATGACTGGGTGTTGGGGCTGAAGGACCCTCGTTCACAGGGGAGCCCCAGGCAGTAGGTTCTCTGAGTGCCATCCCCGAGGTGACCACTCAGGGGAGCCTGTGGGCTGGCTTTGGTCACCGAGGAAACTGACTAGGGTGGGGAAGGAGGGCCAGACCCCTTCCTGGTCTCTGGTCTGGCACCTTCTGTGGCTCCGGCTCTGGAGAGCTAAGAAATCCCAGGTCCCCTCCCACGAGGCACCTGTGGCCACGCTCTGTGCTGACTGCCTTACATGGATTCTTTCATTACATCCTGCAAAACTTCCCTTGTTTGAAAAATTGAAACGAAAACAACCTCCCCTTGAGAAAGGTGATATCACCAACCCAGTTTTAGAGAAAAGGAGACCGAGGCCCAGAGAGGGACACTCCCTATAGTGGGGCAGGCACCAGTAATGGGGAGGAGCTGGCTGTGTCTGCCCAGCTAGCTGGCCTGATCTCAGGCCTGAGCCCCTCTGTGTGGGTCTCACACTGGGTGCCTCCCAGAGCTTTCTAGGGTTTTTTTGGTGGGCTTTTTTAAAAGTCTACTGTAGGGCTGCGTTTGTGTTATTTGTTTTAATTGTGGTGAAATATACATAACAGCCCAGGCGCGGTGTCTCACGCCTGTCATCCCAGCACTTTGGGAGGCTGAGGAGGGTGGATCACATGAGGTCGGGAGTTTGAGACCAGCCTGACCAACATGGAGAAACCCCCGTCTCTACTAAAAATGTAAAATTAGCCAGGTGTGGTGGCGCATGCCTGTGATCCCAGCTATTCGGGAGGCTGAGGCAGGAGAATTGCTACAACCCGGGAGACAGAGGTTACGGTGAGCCAAGATCACGCCATTGCACTCCAGCCCGGGCAACTAGAGCAAAACACTCTGTCTCAAATAAAGAAATATACATAACAGAACATGTACCATTTTTACCATTTTGAAGTGGAAAGTTCAGCGACATTAAGTATGTTCGCAATATGCAATTTCCACCTCCATCCATCTCCAGAACGTTTTTAAGGTTGCAAAATCGAAACTCTGGTCGTAACTAGAGCGACTGGACAAGAGAAAGAAAGAAAGGGCATCCAAACTGGAAAGGAGGAAGTAAAAGTGTCCTTTTTTGCAGATGACGTGTCTAGGCTTTAATGAGCAAACCATCTCATTTGGCAGAGGGGGAGACCACAGCTCAGTCTCTGAGTAACTTAGCTCTGGCCACACAGCCAGAGCCATCGGAGGGGCAGAGCCGTCAGCAAGGCCTGGTTCTGCCTGACCCCATCCCCCATGCTCCTCTGCTCCATCTGTGTCCTCATCACTCCCCCTGGGAGCCTGTCCCACGCCCGCGAGACCCACAGACTCAGTCAGACCTAGGTTTGGATAGCTCTGGTAAACAGGACTCAGGAGTCCTTTGCCCCTCCCCGCGTGGGGCTAAGCTTGGACAAGACAAATCCCTTGGCTGTGCCAGGGCTAATCTGGACCTGCTGGGCCTGGGACTCCAGGGAGTAGCTGGATAGGCCCTCCTCCCCAGCAGAAAACAAGGACAAATCCATGCCAACCAAACAGCTGCAGAGAGTGAGGGGCAGCTGGGGGATAGAGAATGAAAACCTAGGCTCAGGGGCTTTGTGGGGGTACTTGGGAAAGCCCCTTCCCCCCTCCCTGGCCTCAGTGTTCCCTTCTGTAACCATAAGGGGAGAGATCTCCGACGTTTTAAAGGCCCTTCCGCAGGAGCGTTCTGGGATTCAGGAATCGCGAGCTCATTGCAATTACAAACTTGTCTCTTTCACCACCTCTGGACATGACCCCGTGGCCCAGCCTGGCCGAGGGACCTGGCTTCCTGATAACTGCAGGTTCTGATGAACAGAGTTGTCATGCACTTATGGGACTGGCCAGCATCAGCGCGACAGTGAGGAACGCAAGCTTAACGTCAGAAAACAGATGGGAACTGCTGAGGGTCTCGGCTCTCACTGCTTCCCCCGGTGATACTGACAGTCAATGTTACTGCCTGCTCCCAACCCTGGGACCGATCAGGGGTGAGAAGATGCTGAGTTTCTGACCCTGCCAATCACCTGCCTTTTGGCTAGATGGCGTTTTAGGTTGCGGGGCCATAGGAAGCCCTTAGAGCTAACTAGGTCAAACTCCAACCCCCTGCCCAGCCGTTTTATTCTTCAGTTGCCATGAGCCAACCAGACAGACCTGGTCCCAGGCCTCAGAAAGCTTGTGATTCCGTGGTGAAAATAAACATAAAGCAATCACAGCGACGGGTCCCAGGATTCTGAGAGGTTCTACAGGAGTCCTAAGCATGCAGGTCAGGGAAGACTGCCCCGAAGCAACAAAGTGAGCCTGAAGCGTGAGTAGGGGGCGGGCAGAGATAGCAAGGAGAAAGCATTCCAGGCGTCAGGAGCAGCACATGCCAAGGCCCTGGGCCCTGAGAGAACGGGGTCTACAGACATGTAGCATGGAAGAGAAGGGAGGGCTGGAGGGGCAGATGGGGCCAGTTCCACAGGGGCTCATCATGGGCTGAGGGCAAGGTTTGGTCTTCCTGGTTTTGGGATTTTGGTGGGGTTTTTGTTTGTTTTGTGGGTTTTTTTTTTTTTTTTTGAGACGGAGTCTTGCTCTCGTTGCCCAGGCTGGAGCGCAATGGCACAATCTCGGCTCACTGCAACCTCCGCCTCCCAGGTTCAAGTGATTCTCCTGCCTCAGCCTCCCAAGTAGGTAGGACTACAGGTGCCCACCACCATGCCCAGCTAATTTTTTTTTTTTTTGTATTTTTAGTAGAGACTGGGTTTTACCATGTTGCCCAGGCTAGTCATGAACTCTTGGCCTCAGGTGATCCACCTGCCTCGGCCTCCTAAAGTGCTGTATTACAGGCATGAGCCACTGCGCCCAGTCAGTCTTTTTTTTTTTTTTTTTAACTCTTCTATAGGGCTTTGTTTGTGTGTTTGTTTTCATTGTGGTAAAATATACACAACAGAAAATGTACCATTTTTACCATGTTGAAGAATAAAGTTCAGTGACATTAAGTACATTCACAATGTGCAACTTTTTTAAGCTTGCAAAATTGAAACTCTAGTCCTAACTAGAGCCATTGGGCAGAAGAAAGAAAGAAATGGCATTGAAACTGGAAAGGAGGAAGTAAAGTTGTCCCCTGTTGCAGATGACGTGATCTGATGTTTACAAAAACCCAAACACTCCATTCAAAAATTGTTAGAACTAATAAATAAATTCAGTACATTTGCAAGATACAAAATCAACATACAAAAATCGGAAGTGTTTCTTTACACCGGTAGGAAGCAATTTGAAAAAGAAGAAACCAATCCCATTTATAATAGCTGCAAAAAAGTAATAAAACACTTATGAATAAATTTAAACCAAGAGGTAAAAGATCTCTACAATGAAAAGCATAAAACGCTGATGAAAGAAACTGAAGAGGACACAAAAACATAGAAAAATAACCCATGTTCATGGATTGGAAGAATTAATATTGTAAAAATGTCCATACTACCCTAAGTGATCTACAGATTCAACATAATCTCTACCAAAATACCAATGACATTTATCACAGAAATAGAGAAAAAAATCCTAAAATCTATATGGAATCTGTACGGACAAAGCATTCAGGGTCTTTGAGCAAAAGGAAGAAAGCCAGAGGCGTCACACTAGCTGACTTCAAAATATATCACCAGGTTATAGTAACCAAAACAGCACGGCACTGGCATAAAAATAGACACATAGGCCAGGTGCCGTGGCTCACGCCTGTAATCCCAGCACTTTGAGAGGCGGAGGCAGGTGGGTCACCTGAGGTCAGGAGTTCGAGACCAGCCTGGCCAACATAGTGAAACCCCATCTCTACTAAAAATATCAAAATCAGCCAGGCATGGTGGCACACGCCTGTATTCCCAGCTAATCAGGAGGCTGAAGTGGGAGGATCACTTGAACCCGGGAGGTGGAAGTTGCAGTGAACTGAGATCTCACTACTGCACTCCAGCCTGGGCAACAGAGTAAGACTCCATCTCAAAAAAAAAAAGGACACATAGACCAGTGGCACAGAATAGAAAACCCAGATCTAAATTCATGTATCTACGGCCAAACGATTTTTGGAAAAGGCACCAAAATACAGACCGGGGAAAGGACAGTGTCTTCAGTAAGTGGTGCCGGGAAAACTGGGTATCAACACGCAGAAGAGTGAACTAGACCCCTATTTCCCACCACACACAAAAATCAACTCAAAATGGATTAAAGACATAAATGGAAGACAGTGTGGCGATTTCTCAAGGATCTAGAACTAGAAATACCATTTGACCCAGCAATCCCATTACTGGGTATATACCCAAAGGATTATAAATCATTCTATTATAAAGACACATGCACACGTATGTTTATTGCGGCACTGTTCACAATAGCAAAGACTTGGAACCAACCCAAATGCCCATCAGTGATAGACTGGATAAAGAAAATGTGGCACCTATACACCATGGAATACTATGCAGCCATAAAAAGCATGAGTTTATGTCCTTTGCAGGGACATGGATGAAGCTGGAAACCATCATTCTCAGCAAACTAACACAAGAACAGAAAACCAAACACCACATGTTCTCGCTTATAAGTGAGTGTTGAACAATGAGAACACATGGACACAAGGAGACGAACATCACACCGCGGGCCCGTCAGAGGGGAGGGAGGCTAGGGGAGGGATAGCATTGGGAGAAATACCTAATGTAGATGACAGGGTGATGGATTCAGCAAACCACTATGGCATGTGTATACCTACGTAACAAACCTGCACGTTCTGCACATGTACCCCAGAACTTAAAGCATAATAATAAAAATAAAATAAAGAGAAAAAAAGACATAAATATAAGACTCAAAACTATGAACCTACTAGAAGAAAGCATTGAGAAAATGCCTCAGGACACTGGTCAGGGCAAAGTGTTTTTTGATAAGACCTCGAAGTGCAGGCAACAAAAGCAAAAATAGACAAATGGAGAATGCCACAAACTAAAAACATCTGCATAGCACAGGAAACAGCCAACAGAGAGACGAGGCAGCCTACAGAACGGGAGGGACTGTTTGCAAACTATCCACCCAACAGACTCACATCCAGAGCACAGAAGGAGTTCAAACAAGTCAACAGAAAAGAGGAAATACAATTCTTAATGGACAAAAGACCTGAAGAGACATTTCTCAAAAGAAGACACACAGATGGCCAACAGACACACGAAAAAAAAAAACCGCTCAACATTGCCAGTTATCAGGGAAATGCAAATAAAAACCACAATAAGATATTATCTCACACCAGTTAAAATTGCTATCATCAAAAAGGCAGAACATGGCAAATGCTGGCAAGAATGCAGAGAAAGTGGAACTCAGCCACTGCTGGTGGGGATGTAAATTAGCCATTGTGGAACACGGTGCTGAGGTTCCTCAGCAAACTACAACTAGCGTCACCATATGATTTTGCAATCCCACTCCCAGGTATATAGCCAAAGGAAAGGAAATCAGCATCTTGAAGAGATGTCTGTGCTCCCATGTTTACTGCATCATTATTCACAATCGCCAAGATATGGGAGCAACCGAAGTGTCCATCAGTGGATGAATGGCTAAAGAAAATGCGGTACATACACACAGCAGAATATTATTCAGCCATAAACAATAATGAAATATCATCATTTGCGACGACATGGATGAGCCTGGAGGACACTGTTAGTGAATTAAGTCGGGCGCAGGAAGACAAATGGTGGTCACCAGAGGGGATAGGGGAGCAGAGGGGAGGGAGAGATTGGTTAACACGTACAAAATGACAGCCAGATAGGAGGAATCATCTCTATTGTTCTATAACACAGCAGGAAGTCTATAGCTGATGATGATTTTTGTATATTTCAAATAGCTAGATGGGAAGATTTTGAAAATAGCGAGTGTTCCCCCAACAGGAAGAAATGATACATGTTTGAGCCTTCAGATATTCACACCCCGGCCGACCTCAAGAAGATTGAGACCAGCTCTCCCAGGAGAGCAGTGCCTAGACTGCAGATTCGTGAGCAAAACGAATGCTGTTTAAATCCACTTAAGAAGTTTCGAAGTAGTTTGTTATGGAGTAGAACAGATAGATACTCCATAAATATGTGTTGAATGAATAAGAGAATAAATATTTCAGGGAGGACAGAGAAAGGGGAATCTTCAGGGCAGACTGATGGGAGTGAGGAGGGTAGAGGGAATCAGAGAGTGAGAGTGAGTTACCCGAGGGCACACAGCAGGCTGGTGGCCAAAACTTTCAGTGTGGTCTCCCGTGACAACTGCACCCATATTTTGATGGAGGTTTTTATTCTACCTTTCTTTCTTCCCTCCTCCTCTCATTTTATATTGAAAATCTCCATCCCCCACATACACAAAAAGCTAGGAATATGAAAGTAGAAGATCAAGACCAAGGAGAAAAGCAGTGGGAAATATGCCAAATGATGGGTTGTTGCTGCGGAAATTCAAATTTGCCTGAGCTTCCCAGCAGCTGTGGCAAAAAGGGAAACAGGATACATGACTTGGTTCTCCTTACTGAAAAGGAGAAGCACGTCAGTTTCTTAGTGAGACGGGTTTTCTTAACACCGTGCCAGAAGAAAGCTCTTATGTGTTCTGGTGTAAGAGGCACTGGATGACATCACTCCTTCAATTGAGAGCAAAGAAGTGGCTTTCTTGTTACTGAAAAGAACTTCTTCGCTGAAGGCCAAAGCCAAGAGCATGTCCTGACATCCTTTTTTTTTTTTTTTCGAGACCGAGTCTTGCTCTGTCACCCAGGCTACAGTGCAGCGGCACGATCTCAGCTCACTGCAACCTCTGCCTCCCGGGTTCGAGCAATTCTCCCACCTCAACTGCCAAGTAGCTAGGATTACAGGCGCACGCCACCACACCCAGCTAATTTTTGTACTTTTAGTAGAGATGGGGTTTCACCATTTTGGCCAGGCTGGTCTCAAACTCCTGACCTCAGGCAATCCGCCCACCTCTGCCTCCCAAAGTGCTAGGATTACAGGCGTCAGGCACCGCACCCAACCCTGAGTATCTTTTATTTTATTTTATTTCATTTTATTTTATTTGAGACTGAGTCTCGCTCTGTCACCCAGGCTGGAGTACAGTGGTGCAATCTTGGCTCACTACAACCTCCGCTTCCTAGGTTCAAGTGATTCTCCTGCCTCAGCCTCCGAAGTAGCTGGAACTACAGGTGTGTACCACCACACCCGGCTAATTTCATATTTTTAGTAGACAGGGTTTCACCGTATTGGGCAGGCTGGTCTTGAACTCCTGACCTTGTGATCCGCCCACCTCAGCCTCCCAAAGTGCTGGGATTACAGGCGCGTGAGCCACCGCAACCGGCCCTGTATATCTTTTAAAATACACAGCCCTGGCCTGTCACAGTGGCTCACGCCTGTAATCCCAGCAACTTCAGAGACCAAAGCAGGAGCATCCCTTGAGCCCAGAGTTTAGAGACCAGCCTGGACAATATGGCAAGACCCGTCTCTACAGAAAAAATTAAAAATTAGGTGGGCATGGTGGCATGTGACTGTAGTCCCACTACTTGGGAGGCTAGGGTGGGAGGATCACTTGAGCCTGGGAGGTCAAGGCTGCAGTGAGCTGTGTTAGCGCCACTGCGACTCCAGCCTGGGTAACACAGCTAGACCTTGTCTCAAAGAAACACAAAACACAAAAACACCCAGCCCTGCCCTCAGAGCCCACAGACGTAGTTTGGGCCACTCAATTTTCAAAGCAGGAGGAGCCGGGGAGCCCCAGTGCTGCCCTGGGGTGGGACTGATTCAGGAGGGTGTGGAGCAAGTACCCCTGGCCTCCCCCGCACCCCCAGGCCCATGAACATGGACACAGACGCCACAGAGATGAGACCACAGTGGCAGAAAAGGGGACAGAGGGACCCAGAGATCACAGTAACCACATTTGACTGGAGCTCTACAATTATACTTTTGAGCAAAAAATGAGACTCCGTGGTGGACTGATGCAGACACGGCTTTAACTACTGATTTCAATCTTTTAAAGGAGTCCCACAAACTACTGAAAGGGTGGGCTCTGAAAGAGCCAGAACTCAGGTCCCAGAAAGATGACTCAGCCATAACCGTGACCACTCAGAAGTCACAACCAAACTCTGGGCGGGAGCTCTGGCCTGTCGTCGAGAATGCCCTGTACCTCAGTTTCCTGGTCTGTAAAATGGGGAACAGATGCCTTCAGGTGAAAGGATTGCAGGTTCCAGCCTTATCCTCCCCGCGGTGATGGGGACTCCTCTGGCCTTTCCTCCTCAGCCTGCCATCCCCTCCCCTGACCTGCTCTCCTCCTCCTCCTCCTGCTCCTCCCCCTCACTCTCCTCCTCCTCCCCCCCTTTCCTCCCCTTCCTCCCCCTCCCCCTCCCCCTCCTCCCACTCCCCCTCCTCCTCTTCCTCCCCTCCCCCTCCTCCTCCTTTCCCCTCCTCCTCCCCCTTCCCCTCTCTTTCCTCCCCTTCCTCCCCCTCCCCCTCCTCTTCCTCCTCCCCCTCCT